>VMDO01000715.1:0-237044 GCA_007922755.1 Pedetes capensis
GAAAAAAAAAAAAAAAAAAAAAAAAAAAAAACCATGCATTTAGAGGCAACTGGTTCTCAACAAAAGTGCTAAAAACATACATTGGAGAAAGAATAGCCTCTTCAATAAATGGTGGTTGGAAAACTGGGTATCCATATACAGAAGATTGACACTTGGCTCTGTGTTTCATCCTATGCAAAAATCAACTCAAAATGGATCAAAGATCTAAATACAAGACATAAAATTATGAAACTAGGCCAAAATAGGTGAAACACTTCAACACAATTACACCACGATTTTTTTGGGTAGAACCTCAAAAGCAAAGGAAACAAAAGTAAAAATAGCATGGCTTTATATCAAACTAAAAAGCTTCAACAGAATGAAGAGAGGACCTAGAGAATGGCAGAAACATTTGCTGACTCTTCATCTGACAAAGAGTAAATATGCAGAATGAATAAGGAACTCAAAATAACTTACCAAAAAGTAAGTAATCCAATTCATAAAAATATTATGCATGCACTTTTCAAAATAACAAACACAAATGTCCAACAAATATATGAAAAAATACTCACCAGGGGCCTAGAGTGCAGTGTCTCACATCTCTAATCCCAGGGGCTTGAGAGGTGGGGGCAGGAGGATCGCAAGTTTGAGACCAGTGGCAGTCTGCGTAATTTAGGGAGACCCTGTCTCCAAAAAAAAAAAAAAAGTGAAAAACTGGGCTGAGGGTGCAGCTTAGTGAACCAACACTTGCAGAAAATGCAAGCACGAGGCCCTGGGTTCAACCCCCAGTGCCGGAAAAAAAAAACAAAAAAAACCTCAGTATAATTAAGCATCTGGGATATGCACATCAAAACTACAGAGACACATCATCTCACTTCAGTTAGGATCACCATGAAAACTGATAATAATAATGAACACTGGTGAGTATAAGAGGGGGAAAAGGAACTCTAGCCCAGGACAGTGGCACAAGCCTGTATTCCTCAGAGACTTGGGAGGTTGAGACAGGAGGATCATGAGAAGAATGAAATCTTGTCATTAGCAGTAAAATGGATGGCAGTGAGGACACTATGTTTGTTACATAAAATAAGCAAGATATGGAAATAAAAGTATCACAAAATCTCTCTCAAATGCAGAAGTTTTTAAAAAATGTAAACCTGAATGTAGAATAGTGATTATTATCTTTGGGGATGGAGTGGGGGAAGGAAAGAAAACAGAGGCTGATCATCAGTGTATACTGTGTGAATGTCCCAAAATATCACATTGAATGCCATTAATGTGTGCAATTAATACATGTCTATTAAAAATAAGGCATTTAGCTCAGTTGGTTGAGAGCTGCTCTGTAGTCTCTGAGGTCCTGGGTTTGCTTCCCAGCAGTGCAAAAAATGAGAGAAGGACTTGCAATTCACTCCCAAGGCAATGAGGAAACAATCTGCCATTGAAAACCCTATGAGGGTTGCTATGAGTCTGACATGATTTTATGGCACCTAACAACAACAACATTAAAAATAAAATTAAAAAGTTTGTGATGGAGCAGAGCTCTTAGTTTATTTATATAGATAATGGAGAAGGCTAGAAAAATTTAAATGTGAGCTATATTTGACTTCTCCTATTCTTTCAACTCCATAAAGTTATATTTCTCCTTAAGTTTATTCAGAAGACTAAAGGTATCTTTTTACTGACTTGGGGCTTTTTTTAATGGTTTTATTGTGAGATATGTTGCTGTGTAAAATTGAGGATGTGTATTGTTAGAAAAATTATTTAAATTTAGTTGTAGATAATTGTGTTAATTACTTAAAGATGTAGCTATGTTGAGTATAGAGGGTTGTTTATCTCCAATATTGTGTTGAGACTCTGACCTTACTGTTCTTTAATGAATCAACCCAGTAATAAAGATACCCATCCCATCATTAATTTAGGGAAATGTGAAAGTCTTCTGATTTGTGCAACTTATTTTCAAATGTAAAATGTTTGTGATTCAAATATAATTTACTTAAATTATTAATTCAGAGATATTACAATATCTGATTCTTCCACAAGTGTATAAAAATTAGTGTCAATGATCTTTCCACTTAAAAACATATTTATTTCTTATACACGAAACTTCTCTTGGTATTCAAAATTCAAGTCAATTTCTTTTCTCTAGTCATCTTTTCATTAGTCTCTTTTCATTAGTCATCAATTTAATAAATCCATTTTAGAAATTCTTTTTTTATGTCATTTTTTTGCATTTTTTATTGGACATTTTTAATGTGCACCTTAATGTGATTCATTCTGACATGCTTTTAATTGTGGCATTTACATATATGCATTTTGATGTACATTATTCATATAGGTTCTCCCTTACCCTCTTGTATGCTTCACCCCCACACCCTCCCCATCTAAGTCTTCTCTATCATTTACTTGGTAATATTTTTCTATATGTACTTGAGTCCCAGTTCTGTTTAAGATAGAAATTTTTCCTGTAGTGAACTTTGTTATTATCTTATAGAGTATAATTAAGCTTTCTTCTTCTCAAATTACATAATGCAGTCAGCAGTGTGAGTTAAGACCCTGAGCTGAAAGTCAAAGTTTTCAAAAGAACTCCTTCTCCTATTTTTGTTGTTGTTAGGTGCCATCAAGTCGGTATCTGACTCATAGCGACCCTCAGAGGGTTTTCAATGGCGGACTATTTCGGGATTGCCTTGGGAGTGGGTTGCCAGGTCCTTCTCCCATTTTTGCGGTGCTGGGAATTGAACTCTGGACCTCAGAGACTGCAGCGCAGTGCTCTACCAACTGAGCTAAATCCCAGCCTTCTCCTATATTAACCATAAAATAAAGATTGAGGAAAATGGCAGCAAGAGGTCATGAGGACAAATTGCAGCAGTTTTATCCTTTTCATTTTCTTATTGTAAGAGTGATCTTTGAACCAAGGAAACTAACATGAGTCAATACACCATTAAATTATAAAATATTATTAAGATCTCAAAAACTTTTGTTTATGAAACTCTGCTTTGGCCTTTCAGGCGCAGACCTGTTTCCATAGTGTTGCCATGAACAGACTCCTCTTTGGAGCAAATCTGCATAAAAGAGCTGGCATGTCAGTATTTTTCAGGTGGTTCTGTAAACTCCATTTTCAACTTCTTGATTTTTCTCTTATTATTTAAATAAATATTAATATCATTATATTAATTTTACAGAGTAAGGGGTTTCGTTATGAAATTTCCATATGTATGTATTGTGTACTTTTTAAAAATCATATTTACTGTCATTATTACCCATCTTACACCCCACACTTCCCCCTTGATGGACAGGATAAGCACAATGAAAATCATTTGCTGATATCATCCTGTAAACCTGTCTAGACTTAGAGTTCCAGCCTTTTTAACTCTGTCCTCCTCAGTTTACTTCAGGATGTGGCATACTGAACATATTCTATTAGTCTTGTGTTCCTCCCATTCTTCACTGTATTATCTGAAATTCTACATAAACTGATGACAACATAGATGTCTAGAGTAGAATAACAACAAATTGTAGAAATTTCATAAAAAACAATAATTCATTAGTTAAGTTACACAAATTCCAGGACAATATTTATTTTGTCTACTTAATAATCATTTAACAAATGCAATTTTATTATCATTTAAAAAGCCCTTTATTAGCTGAGAGAAATTTGCTAATAGTACTTTCTTCCAAGTGATTCTTTTATGCCCAAATTTAGTTTTCTAATGTTATAATTTATTGTGTTAGATTTCTCACATGAAAATCACAACACCAGAGCTTTTATAGGAATGAAAATTTTATTAATGTTTTATTCTATTGACATATAAAATAATGATAAATCTGCTACTCAAATTGTTATGCTCTCCACTCATTTACTCCATATATATATATATATATATATATATGCACGCATGTTTATATATGTGTGTGTATATGTATATATATGTATGTGTGCATATATATGTGTGTATATATGTAGGTACATATGTATATATATACACAAACAAATACACACACACACACACACACACACATATGATACACACACACACACATATGCCAAGGGTTGAACCCACGGCTTTGAACATGATAGGCAAGTGCTCTACCACTGGCCTGCACCTCAGCCCCCTTTTCTTCATGTTTTATTTTAAGACAACCTCTTGCTAAATTGTGCATGCTGCCTCTTGCCTGAAGTTAGCGATCCTTCTGCCTCAGCTACCCAAGTCACTAAGATGATAAATGCACATCATGGTGCTCAGCTCCATTAATATACTTGATCATTCTGGATGCCAATATTGAACATCAATGATCATATTCCATTGTAATAACTTGGAACATATTTATTCGATTTTTACCTTTGAAATTCCTCCATTTCTCTGATGACAGCTGCTATTTTTCTAATGCCTGCATTGTGTTCTTGCTTAATAATTATCTAATTCCTTGCTCTTCTCTAAATGTCTCACATATTTTTATCTGTTCATAAAATCCAACATGACAGGTCTATAAAGAAGGGTCCACTAATCTACAAGGAAATAGGATATTTATTAATTCATTGTATACACTACTTGAGTTCTGTGCAGAAGATAATTATTTTAAATATATTTTTGTTTCTTCCCTTGACACACACTTCAGTAAAATTAAAAGGAATACACAATGAATATAAGAGATATAATAGAAGAGAGAACAATTTATTTAGCTTTTGAGGGTTACAGAAACATTTGAATTCTTTTTTTTTCTTTGCAGTACTGGGGGTTGAACCCAGGGCTCCCCTTGCATGTTCTGCAAGTGCTGTATCACTGAGCTTCACCACCAGCCCACTTTTTTGCTTTTTGAGACAGTCTCACTAAAATATGCAGACTGCCTCTGGTCTAGAACTTGTGATCCTCCTGCCTCTGCCTCCTGAGTTGCTGGGACTACAGGCGTGTGACATTTGAATTCTGAAAGGAGAAAAATGTGCCTCCAGGCAAAGAATATTTAGGGGAGTTGGTGAAAACCGAGATGAGAGCATTTAGAAAGGTGTACCTACTCTTTCCTTTACAGATTTTATTATGATTTCATTGTTGTTTGGAAGCCAATGACTTTCCTTGCTTTGCAAAGAAAAAAACAGTTGAAATTTTGAAATTGCAGATGACTGTGCTCTCAATGAGGATGAGAAAAAAATTGAAATGTGTTCTGTAATATTGACCAATGGACTTAACAGATTGAAAAATAAATAATTTTCAGTACTTGAAGAATATGAGAGGCCAGTTTATTTATACAGGAATTAAAGCCGAGACTTAGATAAAAATTTGCAAACACAAAGTAACTGGTCTTTGGTTATCAGTAGATACATATTCTTATATACATTTAATATTTAAATTAAGTAATTTTCTAAATTACATTTAAGAATTATTATTGAAAATTGTGTACACCAAGCAATAACTTATATTCGTTACTAATAAATATTAATGCATCAAGGTATTCATATAAGAAAACAAATTTATCTACTCAATGGATTTTTGTTCACATTTGCAAGTTGAATATTTTTTCCTGTTATTAATAAATGATTTTCAAAATGTCAATACCCTTATCCTTCTATTGTATCTGCCAATTGTTCATGTGTGCCTAAGATATATTGGGATATACTGGGATATATTAGCTTTTATAAATTTTAAGTACTTTTTTCCCTGCATTGCTGAATTTCTTTAAAATCACATCCTTTTGTAGGTCTCACTAATTGCTAACATAATATGAGCAATGTTTTATCCACTGTGATTGAATGAAAGGCATAGCCAGATTCAAAGTTTCCTTTTAATCATCATTATCTCCAATATCCCTTAATTTTACGATGATAGAAATGAACAGTGTTCCTCCTTTCCCTGTGTAAGTTTTTAGTCTCTGATCCTTAAACAACTGAGGATGTACAAGCATTTGTATTTTAAAGGAATAAGAGCTGGCATGGAATATGATGCAATGGGCAACACTACCATGAAATAAAGTATTTAAATTTAAAAATAAAACCCATCTGGTAACTGCCAGTACCAACAGAAAGGAATCACAACAAGGAGAACAGGACAAATTCCTCAAAAGATGAAAAAATGTGGCGATTGAATTTGGGGCTTATGCTTTTATCCTCATTATATTTCTCTTTGGAGTGGGGTAGCTCTAGGCAAAGATTTAAATGTTGGCTTCAGAGGTATTTTTTTTTCCTGTGGAATGTCTCCAGGGAATCTGTGACTGAGCTCCAAATTCAGGCCCATTGTAATCTCCTTGCAAGATGTGACATATGGAGTGGCAGATTTGTACAGGATGGTGTTGTGCAGATGTAGCATGGTGATGAGGCTACACTGTGAAGCTGAAGATAGCATCTAGGGGTGTTCAAAACTATCAGTTTCACTTTTGGCTCTGAAAAAAAAGGAGAAAGAAATTCAATTTGAGAAAATGATTGTGCCTGGAGGAAAAGCATAATATTGAAACATTTAATGGTCAAATGGAACTTGAAACCAAGTTAGGAAAAGAAGACCTGAGTAGATAACACAATCCAAATTGGTATGCATCTGAAATGAGACATGACATTTGAAAATGTGATTCTTTGCAATATCAGATCTCCCTGATAACATACTTGGAGTATGCACTCATGGGGAAGAAACATGGCAATGAATTAGAAAGCAGAGAGGGAAAAATGAAAATAAAAACTTATGAAAAGTGAACAGATTTTTTGAAAAATCTTTTTTAAAAGGAATATTATTTCACTTTTATACTGTAAGTGTGTAGGAATTTATATAAAAATGTCTAAATGTATGTAATTAAGAATAGCAAGACATTATATAAAATCATCAAAAATTGACTGTTAGGTCAACATCATAATAGGGAGACTTCATGTGATGATTTTATGAATTCAAAAAAGGAAGTCTGAGGTTTACCATATGAAACAAGTTTTAGAATACTTTTCTAGTTCCTCAAGTTACTTCACTAAGAAATTAAATTAGTGTGAGAGGAAAGGCTAGCACTTGGGCCATTCAACAACACTGGAGATTGTTTTTATCTTTCCAAGTCATTTACTCATGCACTCAGCAAGGGTATAAAATCTATAAACCAATTATAAATATAATAATAATGACTTTATTTATTTTTGTGGCACTGTGGAGTTGAACCCATACACGCTTTGAAATTGCTCTACCACTGAGATGCATTCCCAGCCCATTTTTTATTTTTTATTTTGTGACAGGGTCTCATTAATTCAAACAGGTTACTTCTAGCCTAAAAGCTGCAATCTTCGTGCCTCAGCCTCACAAATTGCTGGGATTACAGGTGTGAGCCACTGTGCCTGGCTAATAATGACAATATTAATAAGTTAAGGCCAGGTTAAATATAAAGCCATCCATATATTTTTGCTCTCAAAATAGACATTCAAAAAACTATTGTCTTCCCTTTGAGGAAGACAATATATGTCAAAATATATTTTATGAATTCAAATGTTAATTTTATATTGTTAAGGCCAAAGAAATGCTTTTTGGCTTACTTTGAAGTATTTTTCCCTCAGGATTCTCTTCAGATGTGATTTATTAAGTTAACTACACATTCCAGTTATTTTTTATATCTTTTAATTATCCAGGTGTTTCTAAAATAAACTATATTTACTATTATGTCATACATACATAGGCTATAATATTTTAAAATTTTTTCTTTTACATTATTGAGTACCTAGATCTGAATCTAACAGCAATCTTTTCACTCACTTTGTAACTATTTACTGAGTGCAAATCTCATTTGTTTATTATTTATTTATCTCATTTTGAGGAATAGGGCATAAAGATAAGAATAGGGCACAAATTTACTCTTAACAAGTTTACATTTTAATGAAAGAAGAAAACAAATGCATACCTTAATGTCTTGTAATGGTATTGATAAATTTATGAGATCAAATAAAATAGGGTGAAGCTTGGAGTATGATAATAAGTGGCAAAAGAAAAGTACACAATTTTAGATAAGGAATTTGGGGGAGGCTTACTGACAAGATGAATTTGAGCAGGTTCTGGAATGAACTTTCACTTGAATGCAACAATGAAGACCAGGAAATGGTGGAAGACGGTTTTCAAGGGTCAGGAAAGAGTCAGATGACATACAGGGTTTGGATTTTGTTATGATTGTGATGGAAAGACACTGGCTTCTTTTGAGCATAGGAATGGCAAGATCTGGTTTATATATTTAAATGTTCATTTTGTAGTTTATTGTGGTTTGTTCAGCAAGAATTGATAGTGACTTAGAATATGATGGCAGCAGTAAAATAGGGAAAATCACTTCAGGTTGGCATTCATGTGTATGATAGTAAAGAGTGCACATGGGTACAAAGGAATGAGGAGAACTAGAATGACTCCAGCTGCTCTTGGCTGCACAGTTTGCTCTAAATTAGTACTATTAACTAATAAGGAAAATGCTAGAAGATTAAAAAGTGGGAAAAATAACACGTTGCTAATCAGAATAAGTTATCTATATGGTGATTATTAACATTAAAATTACAGGTACAGATGTTGCAGGGCTGAGTATATGGATTTGCAAACTTTAGAAGACACACCATTTTTGCTTGCCATTAATTATATCAGCAGTTAATATACACAATACCCTGCAACCTCAGACCCATCTTGGTCTTTGTAAATTTTATCCAGGAACATCTCTATCGCTACAGCAGTCCATTTAACCTGGAATGAAAATGTTTCCGTGAAGAACAGTGAGTCTAGTGCCCTGAAAGTAAACTTCAGCCAGCGGAAGGTGGCAGAAGTGGTTAAATAATTGCCCCGGCCTTGCATCTTGTAAGGCAGATAATGCTGAATACATACATTATTAGTATGTTTTTCTGGAAGTCATAGCAACTGACTTTGCTGTCTAAGATGTGTCAGTTTGGCTAAGCCACAGAACTCAGACATTTGGTCAAACAAAAGTTTAAATGATGCTGTGCATGTACTTTCTACATGCAACTGACATTCTTCTAGGCGGATTTGAATAGATTATATTCCATAATCTGGCGTCTCTAGAGAAAAATAAAAGAGGTCCCCAGAGGACCATACTGCCTTGGAAATTGAGCTGCAACATAAACTCTTTCCTGAGGCTCCAGTCTGCTAGTCTACTCTGCAGATTTTGGAGTAGGGGCAACAGAAATAAATACACATCTATGTTTTATTGCTTACATTTCTTTGGAAAACTTTGCCTAATACAGATTTTTTTACCAAGGGTAGTTCTCGAAGAGGAATATTTTAAGAGTAACTTTTCTGAATTGGTTTTGTGGTTTCTGGAATTGATTCTTTAATCTAATTAGATAAAATCACTCATCACTATAAACAGGAATAAAGAAAGTACTGGGGGTTGAACCCACAGTCTCATAAATGCTAGGCAAGTGTTGTTCCACTGAGCTGCACCTCCAGACTCCTTTATAATTATTTTTTTTTGACAGGACTTGCTAATCTTCACAGGCTGTCTCTGGCCTTAAACTCTTGATCCTCTTGCTTCAGCTCTAAAGACACTGAGATTACCAGCATGTGCCACAGTACCTGGCTTAATTTCTCCTTATCAATTGTTGTTGTTAGGTGCCCTTGAGTTGGATCCACTCATAGCAGCCCTATGTACAGCAGACTGAAGCACTAGCCAGGACTGTGCCACAATCTTTTTATGTTTAACCCCATTGGTGAAGTCATTATATTTCTTCTCATTTTGAGTCATGCCACATCAGCAAAAGAAAGTTCTAGAGGATTTACTTCATTCTCTTCATTATAGTCTACTCTACTTTGAGGATGCAACTCTTTCTTAGTCATTTCTTGAATGCATTCCAAGCTGGAGGGATCATTTTCCAGCATTACATTTGACGTGATTCTCTGCTATTTATAGGGCTTTCATTGGTTAATTGTTTTGGGAGTGGGCTGGCAGGTCCTTCTCATTAGTGTGTCTTTTTCTGGAAGCTTGGTAAAACCTCTCCAATATAATTGGCCCTGCAGGTATCTGAAATACTGGTGGCATGGGTTTCAACATAATAGCAACCCACAAGCCCCCACAGTATGATAAGCTGACATACATGTGGGGAATTATTAAACAACATTTATTAAAAATTTACTACTTCCAAGGAGTATTTTATTCATGAATTCTTACCCACTCTGTGTTGGATGAGAGATAGCTTCAAAAAAAATTAAAATCTCTGAATATATTTCAAAATAAGGGCAATGTCAACTACATTGCTTGTGAGAGACTTGCCCTGGTTGGAACCGAGGAAATTCATCAGGATGAAATGTACAGAAAAATTTAGCTTAGTGGCCAAAGATTCTCTAAAGCCAAAGGAGTTAAATCCTGAGTTTATGAGAATGTTTGAAGTTCTTCTGAGACATTCAAGCTAGTGATTAACTTGTCACTTTACAGGAATTTAAGGAATGTGAGAGTAGTGTGACCATCTCTCAGAATCTTTAAATTTGGAAATATTCTCACTGAGTTTATTCCCAGTTCTTAGAATGCAGCCTCATGTTTCATTGCTCCTTAAAATAGACTCATAGAGACAGAATATTGCTCAGAGTAGTAATTTATAGAAGATTCCAAGTTTAAGAAGTCATGTGTCCCCTACATTTTGGAATAAAGTTATTTTTTATCCATGTTGTTCTTATGCTCTGATTCATTGCAACCCTCACAGGGTTTTCAATGGCTGTTTGAATATTGTTTTGGGGAGTGGACTGTCACATCCTTCTCCCATTTTAGTGGTACTGGGGACCGAACCTGGGACCTCAGAAAGTACAAAACCGCACTCTACCAACTGAGCTTAATCCCAGCCCTTACATCTATAGTCACTTAAAAATTGTCCCCCAAATTAAAAGGAGAGAAACAATTATCCAATCTTCTTTGCCAAAATCATTGTATCACTTTATTGACTTATACAATAAATTTAAATGCCTCTAGAATTTGCTGGGCGTGGTGGCACACACCTGTAATCCCAGCGGCTTGGGAAGTGGAGCCAGGAGGATTGCAAGTTAGAGACCAGAGGCAGTCTATATAATTTAGTGAGACGCTGTCTCAAAAAATTTTTAAAAAATGGGCTGAAGGTGCAGCGCAGTGGCCCACCATTTGCAAAGCATGCAAGAGCAAGGCCCTGGGTTCAACCCTGTGTATCACACACACACACAAAATGCCTCTAGCATTTAATATCAGGTTTGAATACTGATGGAAGAGTATTTCAATTCTTTTACATAATAATTGATACGCCTTATACAATGCATTAGGATTAAATATAAAGATTATTTAGTTCTGGTTATCAAAGAAAAATCTGATAATTTAATAGAAATGAACAGGTAACATCAAGTATTTGAATACTGGTATTTTAGTGAATAAACTCAAGCCCTAAATTTTAATCACTTATTTTCATACTGAAAGAAATAAATATACACACAAATTAAAGGAAGATAAATCATATCATCACTTAAATTAAGGAAATGTTAAATCTAAAATTAAAAGATTGTTTAACTAAAGAGTGTTTGAAATGACATTGAATTCATATGAATAGAATATACTCTCTGTAAAGAGATGAGGAAAACAAAACAAAAAAAAAGTGAATGTAGGGAGGAATGTTAGGTAATGGGACAAGTTGTTTTGTTGAGCAGGAAGGAAAAAAAGTACTTGATTATTGTGTCAAATATTTCTGATATTTGTCATAAACTGTAACATTAGAAACCAAAGCAATCTCCAGTGTCAGCCTTCATGTGCACTTGACTTTCCAATCACTATATTTGCATATTTTACATTTACTTGATAGAAACTTACATTTCTTTTATCAAAGGACTTTTGCATTTTTTCAATAAGGCAGAAATGATTATGAAAATTGAATTCTATGACTCTCTTGTGACCTGGACTTTTTATTTGCATCAGAGGAATATTTTTGAATACTAGGAAATATTAGGATCCTTCTTTCTTCATTTCCATATTTTGTCCTAGGAAGTACCTCAGCCTACTTTTTATTGCATTCTCATTTGAAGTTTGTAACATCAAAGCAACAAATGTACTCTTAAAGTTTAGTTTCTCTGTAATCTACTGATTCTTCATCACCTTGGGCATTCAAAAAATATGGAGCATAAAGCACCAAGAGCCTTAGGCTTTACTAGATATACTCCCAGGTATTCCTATGTGAGCAGTCCAAGATTTGGCTTTCTTGATATTAATGAATAATAATGAGAAAAAATTACTAATGCTGTTCTCAAATATTCAGTAGTTTACTAAGCATTGTTCTCATTCGTATAGAATTGTCAGGTCTAGTTGCTCACATTACTTTGCATCAGAGATCACAGTTCATTCCACATGTATTGACTACATAGGTGAAAAAATATAACATAAATTAATAAAATATGTCCAATATAGTCAGAAAATTTCAAATATGAAAATTTTTCTGGTAGAGAATAGCTGTTTAACAGATTTGTTTTCAACAGTTACCAAATATTAGTTTTCTAATAATTGATTTAAAAAAGATAAAACAACTATAAAAGTTTATAGCATAAATGATTAGCTATTTTTCCAAATAAATAAAAGCCATTGATTTCATAGGAAGTATTCCTATGTATTTAATGTAATTAATGTAAGTAGAACATGAAAAATTTCCTCATCTATTTTTATTAATAATTACATTTAAAAATAAATATTAGCAAGTTTTTTGGCTGGATTTCTTCTTATGTGTACTTTAAAGTACAAATAAAAAGTTCATGTCATTTAATTATAATTTATTTAAAATTTTGTATGTTAAATATTAATAAGATTTATATTAAGAAAATGCATAATTGCAAATGGGGCTGGGATTTAGTTCAGTTGGTAGAGCGCTGCGCTGCAGTCTCTGAGGTCCCGAGTTCAATTCCCAGCACCGCAAAAATGGGAGAAGGGCCTGGCAATCCTCTCCCAAGGCAATCCCAAAACAGTCAGCCATTGAAAACCCTATGAGGGTCGCTATGAGTTGGATACTGACTTGACGGCACCTAACAACAACAACAACATAATTGCAAATAATTACAAAGTAGAAAATCCACAAATCAAAGTTATTATTTCAAAAGAAAAATATTTTTATAATATATAGGTATCTTCCATAATTATAAATATTTTACATTACTTCACACTAGCAATTGAAACAAGTTTTGTTTATATTTAAAAATATCCATGACAACAAATATTAAGGTATTAACTAGAAAAACAATTTACCATTGAAACTAATCTAATTCAAGAAATATTAAGAATCTACAGTGAAATAAGTGCAAATTAAGTGTTAAAAATTTCAATTATTTATAGTCAATTCTCCTGTATTCTCTTCCATTTGAAATTAATAAATTTGACAGAAATTCAGCATTTAAACTAATGATACTATAAAAAGGAAACCATAGAAATTACTATTATGTTTAAGGAAAGATGTCAGAGATACTGTTACCAAAAACTGTTCAAAATTATTAGCAAAAAGATAACTCTCAATTGTCTTGAGGGAGCTGAAACATGCAATGTATGATTTTTCAAAATGCCTACTAATTGTCAAAATGAAATGTTCAATGCTACTGGAGAGACAAAGGATTTTTTTCTACATTGTTGTCATTAGGTGCTGTGGAGTCAGGTCTGACTCATAGCAACCCATGTACAACAGAAGGAAACACTCCCCCTACACATACATTGTGCCATACCCAACACTACATCAGTTGTTTCTCTGCTATTTATAGGGTTTTCAATGACGGATTATTTAGAGATTGTTTTGGGGGTGGGATGTCAGGTCCTTCTCTTACTTTTGTAGTACTGTGGATCAAATTCAGGCCCTCAGAGAGTGCAGAGTAGCATTCTACCAACTGAGCTAAACTGCAGCCTGTTTTACTACATAGAAAACTAAAAGTAGAAAAATAAATGCTCTGTCGCTATGTGTCAGAACAAACTCATGGACACCTAACAACAACAACAACAACAACAACAACAACAATTCCTGCATATAATCCAGTATTCTACTCAGTAACTGACAAAGTATATTTATCATTTACCATATCAATTTTTTTAATTCAGTATAGCTATTCCCTTTCTAAGGTATCGGTAGCACTTGTTGTTGTTGTTGTTAGGTGCCGTCGAGTCGAGTCCAACTCATAGCGACCCTATGTAGAGCAGATGGAAACACTTGCCAATTCTGGGCCAGGAAAATGATCTTATTTATGTTTAAGCCCATTGTTGCAGACACTGTGTCAATCCATCTGGTGGAGGGTTTTCCTCTTTTGTGTTGACCTGCTACTCTCCCAAACATGTCCTTCTCCAGGGATTGTTCTCTCCTGACTACATGTCCAAAATATGTAAGATGCAGTTTGGCCATTCTTGCTTCCAAGGAGCACTCTGGTTGTACTTCTTCTAGGACAGATTTGTTGGTTCTTTTGGCAGTCCATGGTATATTCAATAGACGTCTCCAGCACCACAATTCAAAAGCATCAATTCTTTTTTGGTAGCACTAATACTCATATATTTCTCCTCACATTTCTATATTACCTGCCTGAATTCAGCATATGTTCCCATGCCTCCACAGTAATGGCACAAGTATGTGCTACAAGGTTGTATTGATTAGCTCTCAAATATTTGGAAATCTTAGGCAGAAACTGCATGTATTTAGAGAATTGGGACATTTGTACTGCTCCAAGATACTACTGAACTGTGACCCAAAGAGTATTTTGTAAATATAATTAAGTTAAAATATTAAAATTGCTTTTTTTTAATCTTCAAGAACTGTATGTTATAGTCTTTTCTGGAAATAGTGCAAATTAAATTATTCTTGATTTTACCATGCTTGATTTTTAAACTTTGAAATTTTATGGAAAACATAACCTCTTAGTTTTCTTCTTCATTGATTTTTAATTCAAAATCCAAAATGATGATTTTAATTATTTTTAATGTAGTCAAATCTTAACACAGTCATTCTTCAAATGATTGTAAGTTTGAAATGCATTATCTGAAACAAATGCCTTATAATTTATAAAGGCAGGTCTATAGGATATATTTATTAAAGTTTGACTGCAGATTAAACCCTGCAAGGTTAAATGACAAGGTTAAGTGTCTAATTTTGCAACCCTTTAATACCTGGTGAGTGCTAAGGCTTTCCTAAAGATAGGATTAAATATGGTTTCTAGCTACAAACAGTTACTTGTCACTCTCTGTAGGTTAGCCTCTATATTCTGTGCTTATCACAAACAGAAAGGAAATAACTTTCTCGGTCTTTTGTGAGTCTTTTAAAATGCACAGACTTTAGGGAAATCATATTTTCTTGAAGGAAATGAGGCATGACCAATCACACAAAACGTGAGAAAATCCCTTGATAGATGACCTTTGCCACATGTAAAAGAAACTGTTCAGGGCTGAGGTTTCATGGATTTCATGCATGGAAATCAGATTTTCTGGCCACCAGTGCTGTTCAGTAAATAAATAATCCATCATTGTGTCAAACAGTTGAAACATGAAGATACTGCCCTTGCTATCTGAATAGACATTTCGAGTTGGTAACTTAGGTAAACTGTGTGCATGTCAGCAGTTGTGTGAGCAGTGCTCTAGTTTTCACTATGTAAAATAAAACCACTTCGCTTTGGTGATGTTAACTTAATAGTGAGAACGTTCATTCGAATCTGCCTACACCTCTGAACTCACTGAAGCATGATAAAGTCAGGATGAGAGTTCCCACATGGATTCTGTGGTGTGTCAGAGCATAGTGCTAGATCATTAGTAGGCAGTTGCAGTGACAGTATTACACATGCCTACATATCATTTCATTACAACCAATAACAACAGCTTTCTTAAAATATGTTGCCATGATTCTCACTAAATGCTATTTTTATTTTTACATTTTAAGTACAGCATTAGAGTTGGTAGAATAAAATTGATGAAAAATAAGTTTCTGGAGATGTAATGATTATTTTTGTCTTCATTGAGCAAATCATACATATTTGAATTTATAAACAACATTCATTTTTACTGACTGAACTAGTTTTAATTCTCATATTAATTCTATATTAATGTTTACCTTAGCATTTGTCCAAATTCATCAGCAAAATATTAAAATGCTTCATGCATACACACACACACACACACACACACACAATTAATTTAGCTCAGATCTGTTTCCACTAATGGATAACTTCAAGTTTCCAGTTGGGTTTACCTTCTCCTAAACAGAAAGGAATATCCAATTATTTGCCAGTATATTTCTGGCATTAAAAATATTTATGCTGCTTTTAAGCTAACTCCTACACATATCTTTGATATTTAAAGTACTTTCTTGGTAAAATGTCAAGCCTTTCCTAATACAACAAAGAGCTTCTCTTTCCTGCATTGTGTGCTAGTTTTATACAAGAGTATAAAATTTACAAAAACCCCTTTTGCTCCTCCAGAATGCAGTGGACATCCCTTTGCTTTCAAATAAAAGATCTCATTTCATTTTGCTAAAGCTGTCCAACATTTTGAAAATTCTTTATACAATTAATCTGCAAAGTGGGTATAAAATGAGATATGTAGGAACTCTTCCCCCAAAAATGGAAACATAGGAAAAAACATGTATGGGTTAAATTCAAAACGTTTTCATTTCAAATGATTTAGTCAAAAAATTAATTGATATTTTACCAAAAATAATACCATATATGCTATAATTGTGATATGAATTGATTTGATTCTATTTGAAATTGGCTTTCACAAATATTTTCAAACATCTATCATATTATATTTTAGTCAAAATAAAGTTTAACTTAATATTCAATCATATTCTGAGAGAGATTATTTTGTTTTGAATTTGACACCTGCCTGAGTTCTGTAGTCCTTAAATATTTTATATCTCAAGTTGATTTATTGAAAAAAGTACCCAGGGAATATGACATTATTTATTTAATTTACTAAGTACCTTATGAAAAACCAAAATTGATTTTCAACAACTTCTAAACAAGGAAAAGGAACACAAGAAAATAAAAATGTCTCTGTTTATATTCTTGTTTAAAATCTAAAAGAAAATACTGAGATATCCATATATAAACTTGTAATGTAAGGCAATAACCATACAAAACTCATTTTTTGAGTATTTCTGATAAAATATACAGTTTAGATAATCATTTCTCAATATCATTTGTTGACTCACCCTATTGGAATGATCTATTTTTATCACTTACTTGCCATAGGAAGGGTTTATACCTAGGAATCACAAAATAAATTGACAATACTGCAATGATTTACCTCAATGAACATTTATTACGAGACTAGTCCATACAATCCCGTCAGATCTCGGAAGCTAAGCAGGGTCAGGCCTGGTTAGTACCTGGATGGGAGACCGCCTGGGAACACCAGAAGCTGTGGTCTTGGGAGAAGGACCTGGCAACCCCCTCCCAAAAATCAATCTGCCATTGAAAACCCTATGAACAGCAGAGAAGCACTGACAATAGTGTTTCCCCTGTTGTACAGAGGGTCACTATGAGTCGAATACTGACTCGACAGCACCTAACAACAACAACAACAGTCTGGTGAATATTCTACTTCTATATTTTATTTATTTTTCTAATTTAAAACAATCATATGTATATTTATACGTGTTCTAATGCATTTGAATACATTTTCCTTTCATATTAGTGGAGAAGTATTCCATTATTTGTTCAAAATTAGTAAAATGAACAAAAATGTAACCACTGTTAACAATATGAACAATGTGGTACATACACTTTTGGATTTCTTCAAAACTGATAATTAATAATACAAAATAAAAAGACATGAAAGTAGAAGGGGCTTTTTGGGCAGAAGGGGAACCAGACAAAAGAGGAAGGAGGATAAGAGAGGGAAAGGTGAATGAATATTATCAAAGTACATTGTATACATATTTCAAAACTTATTGATTTGTAAAAATATTATATGTTACTAATAAAAATAAAAGGGGAAAAAGGCATTGCCATTTTATTCACATTATTCTGTACATTTCATTTTTTCCATGTAAATATATCATGAACATCTTGCTGTTTGTCCACATTGTATCTCATTGTTTGGAACAATGAAGACTGTGTATATGGTGGTGGTCCTATAAGATTAAAATGGAGCTAAAAACTTCCTCTCACCTAATGTCTCTGTAGCTGTTGTAATGTCCTAGCACAATGCATTACTCACTTTTATGGTGATGCTGGTGCAAAGAAGCCTAGTGTGTTGTTACGTTGCAATTAAAAAAAGTATAGCACACAAATTAGGTAAATCAGACTTCCTAATAACAAATGTTTATTTACTGTTTTTTGTTGTTGTTGTTGCGGTACTGGGGATTGAACCCAGGGCCTCGCGCTTGCATGCTCTGCAAGTGCTGGACCACTGAGCTGCACCCTCAGCCCAATCTTTTTACTTTTGCAACAGGGTCTCGCTAAATTACGCAGACTGCCTCTGGTCTCAAACCTGTGATCCTCCTGCCTCCACCTCCCAAACCTCTTACTGGGTTTTATACTATGCTTATAATCATTATTTTTGAGTATGCTCTTTACAGTTGTTGTTGTTAGGTGCCATCAAGTTGTGTCTGACTCATAGTGACCCGTGCAGGGTTTATAATGGCTGGTTGCTTTTTGGGATTGCCTTGAGAGTGGATTGCCATGTCCTTCTCCCATTTTTGCAGTGCTGGGAATCAAACCTGGGACCTCAGAGCCTGCAGAGCAGCGCTCTACCAACTGAGCTAAATCCCAGCCCCTCTTTCTGCAGTAGCCTCATATAACTCATGTATCCTACATCTATTAGTTGCATCAAGAGACCAAGTCTAATTAGGAAAATATGGAGGTGGACACCTATAATACCTGAAGCAGGAGGATCAAGACTTCCAGGGCAGCCTTACCAATACAAAAATACTGTATCTGAGAAAACAAAACAAAAGGCAACAACAGCAGCAAAAATCCAACAATAACAACAACAACAGAAGACAAGTCTAACAATTTACCTATGTCGGTAAGGTTTATGTAAGAACACTTGCCATGGTTTGAATATGAAGCATCCTCTCCAAAGGCATGTGTGAAAGGCATAGTTGCCAGGTTATGGGCTTTTGGGAAGTGATTGGATTATGGGGGCTGTGACCTTATCAGTAGATAATAATACTCCACAATATATGTTGTTGTTAGGTGTCATTGAGTCTGTGTCCAACTCATAGGGACCCTATATGCAACAGATGAAACACTTTTATTATGTTTCCCTGCTATTCATAGGGTTTTCAATGGCTGATTGTTTTGGGGGCGTGGGTTGCCAGGTCCTTCTTCCAAGCCTATAGCACCTGGTGTTCCTAGTCAGTCTCCCATCCAAATACTAACCAGGCCCGACCCTGCTTAGTTTCCAAGATCTAATGGGATTGGATGCCACAGTGGTACTGCTGCAGGCAGCCAATATATATACACAATAACAAAATCATCTAACAGCACATATGTCTGGCTTATCATTAAGCAATGTGGCACTATTGATGAAAAACTCAGGATGCAGTTAAAAAACAGAAATTACAGTAGAAGGAGATATAAAACAGGGAATCATAGGCTTAAGAGATGCCCAAAGCACTGGGAAAGTGAAGGCAGGAAGGCTAATTTCAGGCAATCTAGAAGTGCAAAGAAGTGTCCACCAATGCTTGCATCTCAGTGCTGTATCCAAGATGGGGATTTCAAACAAACCTGAGAACTGCCTGGGCATGAAAGTGGGTGATTCCCAAGTGATTCCCTCCAAATCATAGCAAGTATACTTACACAAACCTAGCTGACATATGTCAAAGCTACAGAGTGCTTGTGCACAACAACCTCTAGCAAATGAAGGCCCTCCTGTCTTGCATTCAGAAGATAACCTGGAACAGTCCTTCTTTCCTGAGGTGGAGCTGATATGATAAAATACATTAAAAATAGTCACTACTTTTTTAATAGCTTCACACTGTATTGCACCACGAAGCTTTTTAAATTTCATGCCTTTTCTTCTTTTTTCTGCTGCTTCCACATCCCTTCAACTATGTTTTCTATACTCTGTCCAGGTGACCAGATGCAGCAGTGTAATAAAGTTAGCTTCTCCCTGTCTTTCCCTGGTGATGACCTAGGAATATTCAAAGGCAGTTGGTGTTCTGAAGAACACCAACTTTCCCTGCGTGCTCCACTATGAGCTCTAAGAAAGGCCCTTGCCCTCAGCTACAAATGATTTTTGACTCCCTACCTGCATGGTTGTCTGCAGCTGCTGCCCTGTGTCATCCCGTCCCATGAAATCTCAGAAGCTAAGCAGGGTTGGGCCTGGTTAGTATTTGGATGGGAGACTGCCTGGAAACACCAGGTGCTATAGGCTTGGGAGAGAGACCCAGTAACCCATTCCCAAAAATTAATCCTCCATGAAAAGCCTATGAACAGCAGAGAAGCACTGACAATAGCGATTTGCCTGTTGTACACATAGTTGCTATGAGTTGGATACCGACTCCACGGGCACCTAACAACAACAACCTAACATAGTTGAACACACATACTCCTTTGGTGTTTCATGTGACCTCACTTTGACATTCAGTAACTCTTTCTCAAAACTGTGAGTATAATAAACTGTTTCTTAGAACCTCTGTGTGTCCCTTCTTGGGGTGACGTTTGATTTGTCATCACCTAAATACACACACACAAACACAACATATATCATTTATATAATTTTCATAGTTAATTTGATTTGTTTCTAGGGTCTTTGCTTGTTTCTGCAGTACTTCAGGGTTGAACCCAGGGCTTAGGACATACTGGGCAAGTGATCTACAATTGAGGTGCAACCCCATCCCCTTTTTAAAAATATTTTTATTTGCAGACAGGAACTTACTAAATTGCAAAGGCTGCCTTTAGTCTTAAACTCATGGTCCCCTTGCCTCAGCCACTTGAGTCACTGGGATTACAGGCATTTATGACATTGCTCAACTAATTGTTGTTAGTTTTAAGTATTGAAACATATATTTATTCTTAGATAGTTTATATCTATATATGGCAGCTAAGAATATTACTGTGAATCCAGAAAAATTATATATATATATATGAATTAATTTACTTCAGGAATTAAAATTCTGAATTTAAAACAAAATATGATTAACTTAACTTCAATTTTGATTTAAGGGAAAAATGTGAATCTCCAAATAACTATCAAAATTTGTGATTTATTCACAATTTCATGTATTTATGCAATAGTGGTATAAATTAACCTATTCTGTAGGAATTTTTGTGAAAGATAACTAGAAAAATGCAACTGTGTTTTAAAATAAAGCTGTTGTCATCCAGACATTTATTATCATCTTAGTGAGAAATGACATAGTTTAGTATTAAATCAAATGCCAGGTACTATGGGGCATGCCTGTAATCCTGGTAACTCAGGAGACTAAGGCATGAGGATTGTGAGCTTGCAGCTAGAGACAGCCTTTGCATTGTAGCAAGAGGCAGTCTGAGCATTTTAGGGAGATAAAAGCCAGGTGAGGTGGTGCATGCCTGTAATCCCAGCAACTCTGGAAGCAGAGGCAGGAGGATTGCAACTTGGAGACAAGAGGCAGTCTGCATAATTTGTCAAAACCCTGACTCAAAAAGTTAAAAAAAAAATGGGCTGGGGGTGCAGCTCAGTGGCCAGCACTTGCAAAGTGCGAAGCCCTGGGTTCAACCCCCAGTACTGCAATAAATAAATAAATAAATAAATAAATAAATAAATAAATAAATAAAGTAAACAATAAAAAATAGGCTAGGGGTATAACTCAGTAGTAGAACATTTGCCTTGCATGTACAAGGTCCTGGGTTCAGTCCCTAGTTCTTAGAAGCAAGTCAAACCAAAACGAAATAAACAAATGAAAGACAACTCAAGAGAGGCTTTCTGGCTAAATATGTAAACTTTTAAAATCCCCTATACTGATGTGTCAAACACAAAAGTAAACTCAAATGCAAGATAATAACTGAAAACAATATCAATACACTATTCATTCAGATTTGGTAAATATTATTACTGAATGGGAAATTCTCCTAACCTTATTGAGAGAATTACATAATGAAAAAAATTATCAAACTTGTCATAGAAAAATTTTTCTGCACAAAGAAAGTAAACAAGGTAGAGTTTTTAAAAATTCTACTATAATTATTTAACATTTATTCACTAATCAAGGTCCTATTTATTTTCTTAACAACATTTAAGCTGCCTAACATCTGAACATGTGTACTGAGAGAATTGCAAAAAGGCTTAAATAAACAATGACTTAAAAATATTCACCTTATGCATCCTAACATTTACGGAGTGAGATGCTTTCTAAAGATATTGAGCTGAGAAAGTGAATCAACTTTTTTTAAAATCTCAAATGTCACATTGATGTAGCCCTTACTGTCACACGTGATAGTTGTATGCCAAACTTCCTTTAACAGCCCACTTTTTGCTCTGGGTATAACAACAAAGTCAATGCTTTAGGACTCAAAATCCTCCTCGTGAGAAGCAATACCTTCCTTAAAAAGAAAGGGGAGGGAGTAAGGAAAGGAAAGAAGAAATGAAGGAACGAAGGAAGGAAGGAAAAAAAGAAAAAGGTGCCTGTTTTCCATGTACCCTGGAGACATTCTGACTGTTTGATACCCAAGAAGAAAAGCCTTTGAAACGAATCTAATGTCATGTTATTGAAAATGTAACTGTACAGATTAATTTTTTTCAGAGCGCAATGGCTTACAAAGCTTCACGTGCTCAGAAATCTCCTAAACCAGACCATTTAAGGAATCTAAATAAGCTTGCAGTTTTAAGCTTTCTGACTTTGAATGTTAGCTTTGAAGTTTTGCCAGAACCTGACTGCAAGAGTTGCTTTAAAATAGAATTCATGACATTAGAATTAGTATTGGAGATTCAATAAACTTAATAATGATCTTGACTGTTCTAACCATAGACAACAATCACATATGGTAACTTTGAGTTAATAACTCTAGGAAGATAAGATGTATAACGTTCTGGCTCCAATATTTATTTATTTTCCATCTTTACACACTGTGGCTTTGGAGAATGTCCAGTTCAAATAGCCAGTTTCCTTAATGGCACATGGCATATGTCCATGGGTAAGAGCATAGAAAGGGTCAGAAAAGAAAGAAGTTTACAAATGTTTGAAACATAAAAGTCCCAATATCTTATTATTTTTCTATTTTTTTTCTTTTTCATTAGATGAAAATTCTGTAGAAAAAGTCTAGGCAAAACCCCTCTGCCAAGTTTCTTTTTGCCAATCTCCTATCAAGACCAAGTCTACTTCCATAAACTTTTCTAGACCTTTACTCAAATAAACTTTTCCTCATAGCCTGGGGTTGATTGCAAAGACTTGTAACAATCAAAATATATACTTTGTTTTAATGTGAGGCTCTGTAATTTGCCATTTAGAAAAAAATAAAAGCCTTATACATGAGTCTCTCTTCCTATCTTAAGTTGGACTCAAAATTTCCACCCAAGGAAAAAGTATCTGAAGTTTATACTAATATATGGCAAAGAAAATCACATATGGAGAGATTTATTATTGCCCGCAGTTCCTTAAATTTTCCTAAACAGTGCCAATGGTACTATCAGTACATAGGGTTGGTGTCTATCACAAAATTAAGGGTAAGAATGTTGTCCATAAGGTTTATGATGCTGCAAAATTAAATATTTGATTAGATGTTCCAATGAAGAGAGGCAGGAGATTTATTCAACATGCACACAGAAATAAGTTTCATTAAATGAATGTATAGTGGACAATAAGAAGATATAATCCTACATATCACAAGTAGCTATTTAAAATGCTAATCCAGAGGGAAGAAATAACATAAAAATGCTTCTAGATGTAATTACTTAATTATCTATTATTTTATGAGATATTCTGCCAAAACATGCTGTAGGTAACTAGTCCAACATTTCAAATAATAAATAAGGTAAATTTTATGTATTTTATCTGAAAGTATAGGTAACCTGTGGGTAATATCTAATTAATCTCACTTATGCAATCTATCAACAATAGCAATTTTCATGTATTGTATAAAAATAAAACAAAGAAAATATATAATTTTTACATTTCTTTTTAGTTTCATTTTCATATCTGTACTTGTTTAAGCAGTTATAATGGAGACTAGAGAATAATTATGGTGGGTATACTCACGTTCTAGTCTACAGCCATAGCACTGTGGCATTCGATCTCCTCAGATCTCGGAAGCTAAGCAGGGTGGGGCCTGGTTGGGACTTGGATGGGAGACTGCCTGGGGACAATAGGTGCTGTAGGTTTGGGAGACAGACACAGAAACCTACTCCCAAAAATCAATCCGCCATTGAAAACCTTATGAATAGCAGAGAAGCACTGACAATAGTGTTTGACCTGTTGTACTTAGGGTCTCTATGAGTGGGGCACTGACTCAAGGGCACTTAACCACAACTCATTTGCTATAACCTTCATTATCAATTATATTTTTAAATTCATAATTCATAAATAATGACAGAGTTAAGAGTCTGTACCATATATTCATTTAAAATGAGAAAATATCGTGTTTAAGGTGAATGAAATTATAATGTCCACAAAAATGTAAAAGTTACATTTAAAAGAATGGAAAAGCTTTAAAAAATACTAATTAACTTTGGTCAACAATCAACCAGTATGAATATTCTGAACCTGCCAATGCGGACACTCACACTGACATACACAGATGCAAACATTTGGACACATACATGTGTAAGTACACAGATTTTTTATTTGTTTTTCTGTGGATTACTGGCTAGCAGGTTTTCCTCCTTTCCTCTCCTTCTCCTTCCCTTCTTTTCTTTGTACTGTCATTTCTTTGTTATTATTTTATGGGGAAGTTAGGATAATTTCAAGCAATTATATTGCTCAGAAGTATATTTACCCTTGCCTTTTGATCACTCAACAGCTACAAAAACTTCATATTCTATTTTTAAGGATTTCACAGGTCGGTTGGTTAGATAGATACACTATAATGAAACAAATGCCATCACAGAACAGAGTGCTTAGATTTTACGTAAATTTGAACAATGCTAATTTGAAGCAGTATGGCATAAAATATTGATAAGGTATGAACTTATAAAAAGTCTTAAGTAGAGTGAACTAATTCCAAAGTAAAATTTCATCATAAGTGTATAACTTAAAAATTTGTAGCTATAATGATCTATATACTTGGTTTAATGTGTTGATTCATGTTTGTATTGATTCAATTATTATTTAAATATACATCATACCTTTGCAGAACTGAATATGAATTATTCAAGATTTCCAAATGAAACTCCAATATATTTCTGTAATAAAACACACAGGATAACATGAATATATGATGTTGGCAATGACAGATCAAAGAGAGAATAAATTTTTTAACTAATGTATGTTAGCATAATACATTGTTTTAAAATTCTCACAGCATCAAAATATTTCACGAAAATTCTACATCTATGATTGGATTTTACAGTAATAGAAATAAATTATAATCTTATGAAATATCTGAATGAAAATTAGTCTATCCAAATTAATAATAACTATTGGTCGAGATTATGAATTAATTCATATTCTCCCCTTACCAGCACTTACATTCCCATCCCTCCATTTGTAAAAGTAACTACTTAATAAATGCTTTTTGAATTGAATGACATTTTATTTGCTCATGTAAATCCCTTGCAATTTGTTTAGTCCTTTGTTTTTGTTTAAACATTTCCTTTCCTTACCTCTGTAAAATAATTCTGTCTCAAGTTTTAGATTTATTTAAATCTTGTTTTTTCTGGTTTAAACAACTTGTTGAAGATAAAAGAGATTTTATAAAAATGTAAACTTGCATTTATAAGTTTAATATGTTTAATATAATGCAGTTGGTCTAGCCAGTACTCAATGAAAATTCAAGTACACCAAGGAAGATAAATCCTTCATGGTTGTATTCATATTTTAACTGGTTGGTGACAAGATATCTACTAACTTCTAAAATATCTTAAACTAAAAAGATATTAAGTCAGTGTCTACATTTTCCACTTTTTCCACTTATTTTAAAATATATCATTCGAAGTGCCTACTTAAAGCAGTGGTGGACTATTTTGTTTCAGGCGAATCTTCATGCTAAGAACTAGAAAGTGTGGGGGAAGGGAATAAAACAAAAACAAACAAACAAGCAAAAAGTTATTTGAAGACATCTAAAAGATACTAAGGCAGTCAGAACTTAGTCTTACACAGGCAGGAAATAAAAGAGCAATGCTCAATATTTGTTGTTTCTTTTCCTTTCAAAGGATGAATTATATCAAACACAACTGAAAAGGTGTGCAAAGTTTATGAATACTTACCTGTTTGAGATGGAAAAAAACGGAATTTAGCACATGTCTTACAGGATGTTTAGAGACAAATGAGATTTATCTTACTATCATTTCAGTTTCTGAATTTATTCAAAAAGTCCTCCTTAGCCTATGATCTATTAGAAGCAAAAATACATATACTCTGGGAGGAAAAAACATTACTAATATTTGGGCTAGATGCGGAGGCATACAACTGTAATCTCAGCTACTTGGGAGGCTAGGGAAGGAGGATTGCAGGTTTGAGGAAAGAGGCAACTTAAGGTTATTCTGTCTCAAAATAAAAAATAAAAATATGAGAGGGGTTGAGGGATACATCTCAGTGGTAGAGCACTTGCTTTGCTTGTGCAAGGCCCTGGATTTGACAACCCCCCAATAATGCAAAAACAAACAAAAACATCTTATCTTCAACTTTTAATGTACATAACACTCTAAAAATGTAGCCAACCTAGGACAAATGCATGGGCAGGCTGCAAATCAAAAGAGGTAATGTATATCGACCCACTGGGGTTCTATTCTGAAATTATTAGGTAAAAATTATGTAAAATCATGATTAATGCATTCAATAAAAATGTGGTCAATGTGATCCAGGTGCAGTGGGGCATGCCTGTTATCCCAGTGATTTTTTTTTCAATTTTTTTATTATTATTGGATATTTTTAATGTACACCTTAATGTGATTCATTCTGATATGGTTTTCATTGTGGCATTTACATATATATGCATTTTGATGTACATTATGCATATAGGTGCCCCTTTACCCTCTTGAAGAGCCAGGAGGTGTGTGAGTTTGAGGCCAAAGGCTGACTGTGTAATTTAGCATGACACCGACTCAAAACAACAACAAAAAATGGGCTGGGAGTGCAGCCCAGTGGTAGAACAATTCCAACACAAGTATGAGGCTCCAGGTTCAACTCTCCAGCACCTCTCGCCCACCAAGAAAAAGTGATGAATGTGAAGAGATGAGGATTGCAGAACAGATTTTAAAATATAAAAAATAATTAATCAAAATACAAAATCAGAACGAAAAAGAATGCACAATGAAAGGAAAATTTAATTGCCTAGGGATTTCTATTTCTGGTCAGGGTGGAAGAAAAATAATCAAATTTTCCTAGCTTGAAGTTTTCTTTTCTGGAAACAACCAAAACCTGGAAAATACACTTAAAAGATTTCTGGGAACTAGACTTTTGGAAATGATGGAAAGTTATACTTACCAATAAGGAAATCCTAGGCATGCATGGGAGGCCAACAATAGAAATACTCACAAGGACTGCAGATGGCACTCATTCAAGGATAGGAATAGTGCTAGATTCCAACAAACAGACTGGACTAGAAACCCCATAATTCATGTAGCATTAGGTAGAACATCCAGATAAATTTTATCCCATTTTTGAAGAAAACTTAGTTGTAAAATAAGCACTATCCTTGTTCACCCCAGATGATATTTTATTTAAAAAGTTGAAAATATTATATCATTTTCAAGTAACTGCATTCTAGAAGAAAGTTCAAGGTTTGTAGGAATAAAAATATGTCATGCATATAATAGACTAAATATCACAATTTGTATCATCCAGTGAAAATTGCCAAATGTGAAAAAAGCAGGAAAATGCAACTAGTGATAAAAATAAAAATAAGTTAATAGAACTTAACCCCAAAATGACACAAGTGTTAGAATTAGCTATTAAGTAGATCTTCAACAGTTGCAGCCATATATGTAATGTATTCAAAAAGATAATCACAGACATGAAAAATACATAAATACTCATCAAAATTTTACCATGAAATGTATAATGACTATAATAAAAATACAGTTGAATGACTTACTGTCATATTAGACATTACACAAAAATATTCTTGAATTGGAATTGAATTTGTAAAAGCAATAAATAATCCAAAATTAAACAGAGAAAGAACTTAAAAACTGTAAAGAGCATCAATGACATGTAGAAAAACATCAAGTTGCTTCATACAGTGTAATAGATATACCTGAAGGACAAGACTGTGACCATAAAAGAGTTTTAAGAAATAATGCCTAAAATACCTCACAATTTCATAACAATCATAGACCTAAGATCTAAGGATCTAAAGAAAACTCAAGTATGTCACACAGAAAGAAGTCAATGACAAGGACCATCATAAACAAATTTCCTGAATACAGGAAAAAAAAATACTAAAAGTACCACAGACAAAAACATGCAGAAAGATATTTGTAGGGAACATGGAAATGATTGACAGCAGGTTTTGCTTGGGAAAATTTCAAAAAGGAAAACAATAACGAAATATTTTTTAAATTACTGAAAAAATGTCAACACAGAATTTCAAACACAGTTTAAAATATTTTTTAAAACTGAAAGAAAAATAAAGACTTTTAGACATAAAATCTTAAATTACTTATCTCTGGCAAGCTCATTAAAGAAGATTCTTAAAGCAGAAGAAAAGTGACACAAAACAGAGTTGTAGGTCTACAACAAAGAATCACTACATAGAAATGATAACTATGTGGGAAAATATGCAATTTTTTCTTATTTTAATATCCTTTAAAACCAATCTAATTTAAAAAATCAATGTAATATATTATTTATAATATTAAATGGACAACATGAAGAAATAATAACATTGTTGGGGAATTATTCTACAGGCATGTGCTGCCCTCTTTAAAAGTTTAAGATTATTACTCATTGATGGTGAGAATGTAAAATGGTACTGTCACTTTGGAAGACAATTGGCAGCTTCTTAGAAAATTATACATTATTTTAGCATAAAATCCAGCAAACACAATCCTTATTATTTACTCAAAGGGATTAAAAACTTATTTCTACCCACAAACTGTACAAAGAGGTTTATGGAAGTTTCATTCATATTTGCCAAATAGTGCAAGCCAGTGAAGGTGTCCTTCACAAGGTGAATGGAAAAACAAACTTGGTACATTCAGGCAAGGGAATGTTATTCGGTGTTAAAAAGAAAAGAGCCATCAAGTCATGAAAAGATGTGGAAGAAACTTAAATGTATATTGAATGAAAGAAGGTAACTTGAAGAGGCCACTGTGTGATCCCAACTACATGACATTCTAGAAAAGGAAAAACTTACAAGATACTAAAAAATCAGTGTTTGTTAGAAGTGTGCACATAGCATGGGGCTCTTGCAGGCAGTGCTCCAACTAGGCCTATTTTCTTTGTATGCACAGCACCCCTCTCCCCCCAGGAATAACCTTACACAAGCCAGAATAAAACCTCAGAATAATATAGCCTAGCCACTGGCTATCTCTCACAGGTTACTTCCAAAATGTGAGTTCTCCAGAAATAATAAGCCCAGTATTGTACAAGGCAAATAAATTACTGGTCCTCCAGGCCCAATTTGCCCTAGTGGAACTTCCACATTTTTTAAGCCAAGGATCTAGACAGAGGATAAATCAGTTCTAGGCCAATATGCTAAGGTTCTCATACTGCTTACATAGAGTTCAATAATATTTTAAATATAAATGCTACTGTTTCTTTTATTCCTTCAGTTATTTCCAGAGTCACTAAATGGTTATTGTTGTCATGCCAATTTTAGATTTATTTTTTGCAAAGTACCTCACTTATCCATAGTCATACATTCACTACAATCTCTTTTTTGAAGATAATATGCAATGGATAATCAATGGCTCATAGACATAAGGAGTAGGATAATATGTTAATTTTTACTATATCCTCAAATCCTTAAAACTAAATAACATAATGACCTTCACATTGGAGTTTCCCTATGAAATCTACATATTTAATTAACTATAATTTCCTGTTATTGCATTTTTTTAAAATTCCAGACTGGAATAATTTGCTATACAGGTTGTTGAGGGATATATTTTGCTTATCATAGTTTATGATTTCTAAATATTGAATCATTTTATTCCTATACCAAACTTTCACTACATTTATATGAACTAGTTAGGTGTTGTTCTAAGAAATTACAAAATGACAACATCCCATATGCAGACCCTTGGATTCAGGGAAATCACAATCTAAGGGAGAAATTAAACATATAAAACCAATTAATGGATTAGATGATTGCACAGAAGATATACTATCTGTCCTTCACAGTACATTCAATAGAAAATTTTTTTCACTAAAGGTGTTCTACTGCCTCTGCCACATTGTCCCCAATGTATTTTCATGAAAGTAACATCTGTTAGTCTACTTGGTGTGCAGATAGGAATACAAAAACCTGTAAGATTTTAGAAAGCTACATCAATAAATTGTCTGGAATCCATTCCCTGTTCTCAAATTCTCCCTTCTTTCCTAGAGCATTTACAATTATATACACATCCAATTCAATTTGGTTCCATTGATTCCATCTAGACCTATTTCTTTCTAAAATTTTTTAGCACTTAAAGAATGAAACTACATCTTCATGTAACAAGAACATTTTTTAAACTTTCTATGACCAAGAATATCAAGAAAACAGAATATTTTATTGTATCAGGTAAACAATTGCTCTTTCATTTTCATTTCCAAGAAATAAATGTCCAAGTGTGATATCACAGTGATACACTACAATTCCCTATCATTTACCAACAAAAGCAGTTCTGTAGCGTAGATTGGTGCTGAGATGAACTGAAAAAAGTAGGATTAGGCAACAGTCAATTGATGTTAAAATGTCAAGCACAAGGTGAAAATAATCCTTTGATTGAAGATAGGAGAGTGTGGATTCCACATATTTTCATGGATTATACAAGAATAAATAAACATTATGATAAGGATATTTTTTTCATATATTTGACAAGTAACTGTTTAGTTGAATGATGTAAGGAAAGAAGGAACAGAATATGAATACTTAGCTCCAGTATGAGTCAGAATACATTAATTTATGCTACATTGAAAACATTGACAAACAAACTCCAAATTCTTAGCAGCATAAGGCAACAAAAAGTCACTTTTTTATTTTGCTACATGTTCTATGTGAGGCAATGATAAAGTCTCTTCTCATCAGAGACATTGAGGCTGATGGATATTCTGTTTATATACTTGTTTCTATGTTACCAACCTCCACACATATGACAGTTTGCCATGCTGTAAGGCCACAGATGAAGATAAGGAAGATTTCTACCAGTTTCTGCAATCTGAAATAGATCAAACTTGCAATCAGAACATATTGATGATTACTGGTGACAGGAATTCAAAAGTCAGAAACAAAGAAGAAAGTTCAGTCAGAAAATATGGCCTTGGTGACAGAAATGGTGCCAGAAATAGCATGATAGAATTTTGTCAGACCAATGACCTTTTAATAGCAAATATATTTTTTCTGCCAACATAAACAGTGACTGTGCACATGGACTTCACCAGATGGAAATTACAGGAACCAAGTTGACTACATTTGTGAAAAGAAACGATGGAAAACCTCCACATCAAATGTCAGAACAAGACCAAGTGCTGATTATGGGTCAGACCATCAACTGCTCATATGCAAGTTCAAACTGAAACTGAAGAACAAGTGTACAAGAGCCAAGGTATGACCTTGAGTGTATTCCACCTCAGTTCAGAGACCACCTCAAGAAGAGGTTTAATGCATTAGGCACAAATGATAGAAGATCAGAGGAGTTGTGGCATGACATCAAAGACAGCATTCATGAGGAAAGCAAAAAGTTATTAAAAAGACAGGAAAAAAAGTAAACAAAATTACATGGCAAAAGAGATTCTAAACCTTGCCCTTGAAAGTGGAGCAGCTAAAGTAAAATGAAGGCATGATGAAGTTAAGAAACTAAACAGAAGATTTCAAAGGGCAGCTGGACAAGACAAAATCAAATATTTTAAAGATGTGCAAAGAGTTGGAGACAGAAAACCAAAAGGGAAGAGCATGCTTTGTTTTTCTCCTATTTAAGGAATTGAAAAAAAAATTCAAGCCTCAAGTAGCAATAGTGAGAGATTCTACATGGAAAATATTACATGATGCAGGAAACATCAAAAGAAGATTGAAGGAATACAGAGTCATTATATAAAAAAGAATTGGTGGATAACCAACTGTTTCAAGAGGTTGCATACAATCAGGAACCAAGGATACTGAAGGTCAAAGTAGAAACTGTCTTGAAGGAACTGGCAAAACACAAGGCTCCAGGAATTGATCGAACAGCAATAGAGATGCTTCAACAAAGACACAGAGCTGCAGGTGCTAATATGTTTATGCTAAGAGATTTGGAAAACAGCTACCTGGCCAACTGACTGGAAGAGATCCAAATCTGTGCCTATTCCAATGAAAGAGGATCCAACTGAATGTGGAAACTATCGATTAATATTGTTAATATCACACACAAGGAAATTTTACTAAAGATCATTCAAAAGTGACAGTAGTGGTACAAAGACAAGAAACTACCCCAAAATGAAGCCAGATTCAGAAGAGGGCAGGGAATTAGGGACATCATTGCTGATGTCAGATGGATATGAGCTGAAAGCAAAGAATATCAGAAAAATGTCTATTTATGTTTTATTGACTATGCAAAGGCATTTGACTATACAGATCATAACAAATTATGGATAACACTATGAAGAATGGGAATACCAGGAAACCTAATTTTAATCATGAGGAATCTGTACATGGACCAGGACACAGTCATTTGAACAGAAAAAGGAAACTGCTTGGTTTAAAGTCAAGAAAGGTGTACATCAGGGTTGTATACTTTCACCATATCTCTTCACTTTCTTTGCTGAGCAAATAATCTGAGAAGCTAGACTTTATGAAGAAGAGCATGGCATCAGTATTGGAGGAAGACCCATTAACAATCTGCATTATGCAGATGACATAACTCTGCTTGTAAAAAGTGAAGACAATTTGTAACAGTTACTGATGAAGATCAAAGAACATAGAGCCTTCAGTATGGATTGTGACTCAAAATCAACAAAAGAAAATTCCTCACAACTGGGACACTATGCAACTTCATAATAAACAGAGAAAAAATTGAGGTTTTCCAAGATTTTCCTTTACTTAGTTCTATGATCAACACCCTTGGAAGCAGCTGTCATGAAAACAACAGACACATTGCTTTGGTAAAAGCTGTGGCAAAAGATAAAGATCTTTAAAGTACTGGAAGATAAGATGTCACATTGAAGAGGAATATGAGCTTGACTCATACCATGGTATTTTCAGTAACATCATATGCTGGTGAAAGCTGGACATTGAACAAAGGAGATAGGAGAAGAATTGATGCTTTTGAATTATGGTGCTGAAGATCAATATTGAATATACCATGGACTGCCAAAAAAACCAACAGATCAGTCCTAAAAGAGGTGCAACCAGAGTGCTCCTCTATAGAAGCAAAGATGGCTAGACTGCATCTTATGTATTTTGCACATGTGGTCACAAGGGTTAAACTATGTCTCATGGTTTCTTGAAATCTTCTAAAATAAAACTATATTGCCAATATTTTTCCTTTTACCTGTGAGTCTTATGTTACAATGTGCCTGGACATAATTTTCAAAGCTCTAATAAGATACAATATTGAAAGCTCCTTCCAGTTTTCAAAGAAAGTATTAATAATAATATATTTATTTTATGTATTCATATTTTTATTATTATTATTATTACTATTATTATTGTCTGTGGCACTAGGTGATTGATCCCAGTGCCTCACAAATACTTTGTGAGTGTTCTAACACTGTTCTGATCTCCCAAACCTTTTTATATTCTTTATCTTGAAACAGGATCTCACTGTTATTATACAGGCTGCCACTGACTCAAACTTGTGATTCTTCTGCCTCAAATTCCCAAGTTGCTGGGATTACAGGAGGGTGCCACTACACCCAGCCAGAAGGCATAAATAAATTTTAAACTTACTAAATATTTTTCTGTGGTCCTTGGAAAATTTTTATATCAGTTGTGTAATAAAGTAAATGACAACACACACACACACACACACACACACACACACACCACAAAGGGATGCTTCTATCACTGGTTTTCAAGTCTTGTCTTCATCACCAATAGGGCTTATCTCTCTGAGTTGTTCTCTATTAAATGCTTCTATCTCAACCTCTGAAATACTTAATATTCCTCATTCTTCTATTATTCAACACTGGTTTTCCATGAAAATTTGGGCACTGGATATTAAGCTTATATCACATTTATGTTAGACAAAGAATTTCCCCCAGAACGTAGTTACAATTGCTTTATCAAATCACTTAATTCCTGAGAACTCAATTCATGTTCTCCATACTGTGGTTATGGAATTTGATAGTAGATTTCAATTCCACCAAGATATCCATGTGTTCATTCCTTTAGTGTTATGGAAACTTTCTAGGAAGCATTATAAGCAATTATATTATTGTCATCGTCCCAATACAGTACAAGGCTCCATTACTGTTACTGAGGACTCACCTACTGGGATAGAATTACTTATGCTTTAAAAAATGTTTTCCTGCCATCCAAATAGTCACAATTGTTATGGTGACAATTGCCATTTATCCTCAATAACTATCTCTAAATCTCTAAAGACTAATATCTCAACAAGGAATAAGAGGAGTAAAATCACATAGAAATCTATCATATTACTGAAGTGAGCTAAATTAGTCATAACTGAATAGTTTATAATAGAATGGGAAAATTCAAAATAGATTCTTCATGAAACTTTTTTTCTGTATAATTTTTATTGTTTAATTTTTATGGCATTTTCATTCCTGAGTTAGTAGGGCATCCTAAACTAAAGCAAATGAATCTGGCTTTGAGAAGTGCCACTGTTTCCAGTTAAGAAAAATAGATATTGAATAAAAATTTCCAACTCCTCTTTGATTTACTGTGTAACTTTGGAGATTTTTAATATCACTTAATTTTTTTCAGTCTGACCCTTCTCTCAGTAGCATTGTCCTATGTGTTTCCCACTCTCTCAGAGGGAGATGATCTAGATTAATGAGTTTGAATTCCACAGATTAATACTCTGCAACAGCAATCATTTTTTTCAATTGGTTTTATTTCACTCTTTCAATTTTCTGAAATCACTTGGGACCATACTAATCTAGAGTGATGACAAACAATAAGATTAACCTAGAACAGCAATGATGTAAATTCTCACACAATCTTCAGAAATGTATGAGTATCAATTTCTTAAGGATTAGGCCAAAGACAAACTGAATGATACCAAGGCAGAAAGACAATTTGATGTTTAAAGGCTCTTTCAAAACTTTTTCCCTAAGGCTTCCCCTCTTAACTAAAATCATGCCCGTGAGATAAAACAATCCAGTGAGAAAAATTCCACAGAAGCTCTGAATGTTTACTGAACTTTGATCAAAGAGAATCAGAATCTTTTCAAACACAGTATTGAGACAGCACTGGTAATGCAAATTAATCTAGGAGAATTGTGTTATAATGACTGTAATAATCAGTCATAGCTAGGGGATTTGTTAAATTTGGAAATGAGCTCTAGAAATGTAGGCAGAATTTGTAAAAGAAAAAGAAATACTACAGTTAAAATACATGATAAAATTATTTTACATAAAATAATAATAGGTGACATTATAAGTATATTAGGTTATTTATAATAATGTACATACAATTTAATAGGAGAAAAGTGAAAAATGAGTTGTCATCAAAAAGCTTCAAATATTTATGGTGTTATAACTCTGTTATTCTAAGGCAGTAGTAGTAATAATAATACCATCTGAAGTAACATCTAACATTTATCCAGATAATTTTAATGACTCTACCTCATAAATTTTGTACACATAAATTGAAAAATTTTCCTTTAGAAAGACACTCTAAAAATTTAGTAATACTTGTAACAAGTAACTTTTATCATATTCTTAATATCCTACGTGAGCTTATCAGATGCTTCACACACATTAATTTTTTTCATCCTCACAGAAATGAGATATATACAAAAATTATATTTCTCAAAAGTACAAGATATATATTGAAATTTGACTAAGTTTGTATCTCATTTCACAACATAATTTTAAATATTATAATAAAATAAAATGATTTTGGTGTCTTTATTATGAATTTATTTTTGGTGTCTTTATTATTAGAAAGGTTAATTTACTCACAGTGACAGTGGTAATAAGAATAGTGTACCAAATATTTGGGTAGAGCCTACCTAAACATAAAATTCAGATCTTAATCATCACATGACCTGACCATTCATTACAATAAAAATTACTGTGAGCTATGTTTCACCAATATTCCAAGATAAGAATAGAAAAAAGATGCTGCCGCAGGCTTTTAAAACATAGTTCTGTGCTTCTACTGACCATTCACTGTTCTACCAGGGTTTAAATATCATTCAAATAATTTCATAAATATGCATTTATAATCCACACTATATTACATATTTCCAGGAATCTATTGCTGGAAGAAAAAGCCAAGCATAGGAAAAGAAGTTAAAATAGTATGACTTAATATAAAGTAGTGGTTGAATAGCACTAAAAGCACGGTCAAGACAAATTGTAGACTTAATTCCAAATTAAATGATAGACCAAATCCAATATTGTCTATATACTGAAGAGTACATCAGATGTGCTTTATCAGGAAAGATCAACACATGAGATAGAGCTAGAATAATACACAACAGTTGAAGAGAGATACAGCAGTGCAGTTCTTTTAATGGCAAGCAAAGTTACATATGGCGAAAATTTAATAGAGTATTTTAATCATGTTTGACCCACTCATGACTTTTGAACTGGTAAAAAATATATACATATGGGTAACATAACTTTAAAATAAAATTTTGTTAGCTTAGAAAAGACAGAAGATTTCCAGTCTAAAAATTCCCTTTGGTTTAGTTTTTTAAACCAGAATTTCATGCACAGTTTTCTTCTTCAATAGATATAGGAGAAAAATAAATGTCAGAGAATAGGTTGCAATTATTGCCTTCACATAGACAACAGGGAGAATACCAATGCAATGGCTTTGTTTCCCAGTTGTTTCATATAAAGATGTGGCAGGCTAACATAAATTCATAAATATAAGTTCATACACAGTCATAGTTATCAATACTTACCAAACCCTTCACAAAGAAGATTGCTTTTAAAATAATAAGTAATGCATTTGTAGAATTAACCTAGAAAATATATATTAAAATTATTATATATTATTATATAATGTACATAATATATAATACATAATTCTATATTATATACATTAAAATAATATATTCAATTACGCCACTATGGAGGAAAGATGTAGATATAAATTGAGTTTTAAAAATATGGCATTATTTTGAATAGTAAACAATGCATTAGAAACAGACAATGGGAGTATAAGGTTACTTGTTAAAGTTAATAATACTAATACAATATATTAAATACTCACTGAATATTTTTCTCTTGCACACTGACAGAGGAATGGCTGTTGAAAGATTCCCTTCCCCAAAATAGTTTATAACTTGATGAAGGAAATAGACATGTATGTTATTTTAAAATGTCATTCAGTGTTAGTACTGTTCTAGTAGTTATAATAATAGGAAATAATGAGATTTTGATTGATTTAGAGATCACTTTTGAACTTCACCTCAAAATTTGGAAAGATATCAAAAGTTAGAGAATACAAAAAAAAAGAATAGTTTTAAAGTGAAGATTTGCAAGTATGTAGCACACATGACTTCAGAGACCTCAGATATAATCCTGTTTGTGAGAAGCACTGAGTGACACTGCTGAAAAAGTCAACTGGGAATAGAGTGAGTATAAACATAAGCATATAATGTGGTTCAAATGTAAAATTAGTAAGTGAGATTATTGTTTCATTATTTGAGAAAAATCTCAAGAAGTAGTACATAGGATGAATTGTATTAGAGGATGATTCAAGTTTGAAATGTCAGCGTAGAAGCATCTGCAATCATTTGGGAACTAGATAAAGGTAACTTGAACTATGGTACAAGAAATGAGAAAATAAAAGAGAATAAAGACGTTAATGAGAATTCTTGTAAGAATTTAAGATTAATTCCAAGGAATTGAGTTAGTAGAGAGGAAAAAGTGTAATAAAGTCTTTGGTGAGGTGACTTCCACTGTCAGGTAGTTGATGTATTTTCTCCATTCATTCCAATAAGTACAACTAAAAACTCTGAATATTACTTGTAAAATAACAATAAAGAGTTATGAATAAAGCTGGTATAAACATTTATGCATAAAATTTTTCAAAAGACTCTTATTTGGTTTGCAAACTAAACTAAATGAATTAAATTCTGCAAAAGAACTGTTCATCTAGATTGGATGAAACTGAGGTATGAATTTCCAATGCTGAACACACAATCCAAAAATTTAAATACATACAGTCAGAAATGGAAACAATGATGAAAGAATTTTTTAAAGATTTCCAAGAAACCTCAGACAGAATGAAAAAAATGAAACTTAAGAATACATAGTATCCCTGAAGGAGAGGAAAGATCCACCAGAGAACTAGAAAATCTAGTATATAATATCCTCAAGGAAAACTTTCAAGAGACAATCCAGGATATGGATACATACACAACTGAACCATTCAGGACCCCATACAGGATAGATCAAAATAGGTCATCCCCAAGACATATTATAGCTTGAATGCTTTCATTAGAAACCAGGAAGGCTATCCTGAAAGCAGCAAGGCAGAAATCCAAAATGACTTTTAAATGAAAACCTATTAAAGTTACTGCAGACTTCTCCATATCAACACTGAAAGCTAGAAAGGACTGGGCATGGGTAATTCATGTTCTAAAAAAGAACAATTTCCAACCAAGAATAGTATATCCAGCAAAAATATCTTTGAAAATAGATGAGGAGTATAAGACATTCCATGATATTGACACATTCAAACAATTTGCAACCACCAAACCAGCCCTACAGAGGATTGTAAATCAATTATCACATCCAGGAGAGATAAGACAATCCTACAGAGAAAATCAAAGACTTGGTTAGCTGAGATGAGTGCAATCCAAGAAAGGAACAAAGCAACCATGATTCATAAACCAGTAACATGTAAGGATTGGATGCATAACAATAGATACTACTCAATAATCACTATGAATGTAAATGGTCTTAACACACCAATTAAGACACAGAGACTGGCTAATTGGATGAAAAACATAAACATTTAATATGTAGTATTCAAGAACCCATCTAACTCACAAATCCTGCAATAGAATGAGAATTAAGGGCTCAAAAACAATATACCAAGCAGGGGGGAAAAAACAAAACAGGTGTTGCAATTCTAATATCAGATAGATTAACTTTCAAACCAAAACTAATTAGAAGAGACAGAGAAGGACACTACATATTAGTAAAAGGAACAATCAATAAGGAACCAATAATGCTTCTAAATATTTATGCCCCAAACATTGGGGCACCTAGCTTTAAAAGACAAACTTTACAGAACATAATTTATTGGACAATAACAATAATAATAGGAGACTTCAATACCCCAATTTCATCAAGAGAGAGGTCATCAAAACAGAAAATCAACAGAGAAACTTGAATCTAATCTCCACCCTAAACCAATTGGGTATCACAGTTGTTGTTGTTGTTAGGTGCCGTCGAGTCGAGTCCGACTCATAGCGACCCTATGTACAGCAGATCGAAACACTTGCCGATTCTGCGCCAGGCAAACGATCTTATTTATGTTTAAGCCCATTGTTGCAGGCACTGTGTCAATCCATCTGGTGGAGGGTTTTCCTCTTTTGTGTTGACCTGCCACTCTCCCAAACATGATGTCCTTCTCCAGGGATTGTTCTCTCCTGACTACATGTCCAAAATATGGAAGATGCAGTCTGGCCATTCTTGCTTCCAAGGAGCACTCTGGTTGCACTTCTTCTAGGACAGATTCATTGGTTCTTTTGGCAGTCCATCTGGTGGAGGGTTTTCCTCTTTTGCATTGACCTGCCACTCTTCCAAACATGATATCACAGTTATGTACAGAATATTTCATCCATAGATGAGGAATACGCATTCTTCTCAGCTCAACATGGAATGTTTTCTAAGAGAGATCATATGCTAGTCTATAAGAATTCCCTCAACAAATACAAAAAAGTAGAAATTATCTCATGTTCCTTATTAGACCACAATGGAATAAAATTGGAGCTCAAGAGCAAGAATAATTTCAGAAATTTTATAAACTCATAGAGACTAAATAATACACTGCTGAATGACCAATGGGTTCTTGATGAAATCAAAATGGAATTAAAAAAATTCCTGCAATCAAATGATGATGAAAACACATCCTACCAAAACATATGGGATATAGCAAAGGCAGTTTTAAGAGAGAAGTTTACAGCATTAAGTGCCTTCATCAATAAGGTGGAGAAGAGCCAAATAAGTGACCAAATGACTCACCTTAAGACACTAGAAATTCAACAGAAAAATCAATCCTAAAAGGAACATCCAAAAAGAAATTATGAAAATAAAGGGAGAACTATCTCAACTAGAATCTAAAAAGATAATTCAAAAAATTAATAAGACTAAGAGCTGGTTCTTTGAAGAGGTTAATAAAATAGGAAGTACTCTGGCCAATCTCATCAAAAAGAAAAAGGAAAAAACTAACATAGGATTAGGAAGGAAAACAGGTCCACAACCACTGACTACAATGAAAGACAGAAAATAGTCAGGGATTACTATGAGAGATTATATTTCCAAAAATGTGAAAAAACAGAAGAAATGGATAAATTTATTAGCACATATGACTTACCAAAGCTAACCCCAAAAGACATAAGTGACCTAACCAAGCCCATTACATATACTGAAACAGAAAAGGTAATAAAAAGTCTCCCAACAAAGAAGAGCCCAGGTCCTGATGGGTTCACAACAGAATTTTACCGAACTTTTAAAGAAGATATAATACCTGTCTTTCTCAAATTATTCCAAAAAGTAGAAAAGGAGGGAACACCCTCAAACTCATTCTATGAAGCTACCATTACCCTGATACCTAAACCAGGGAAAGATTCATCTAAGATAGAGAATTATAGACCCATCTCCCTTATGAATATAGATGGGAAAATCCTTAACAAAATCCTGGCTAACCAATTCCAGAAACATATTTAAAAGATTATTCACCATGACCAAGTGTGATTTATTCCACAGATGCGAGGCTGGTTCAACATACAGAAATCAATTAATGTAATCCAACATATCAAGAAACTGGCAAACAAAAACCACATGATCCTCTCAATTGATGCTGAAAAGGCCTTCCACAAAGTGCAACACATTTTCATGATAAAAACCTATAGAAGATAGGTATAACAGGCAAATATCTTAACATCATAAAAGTCATCTATGACAGACCTACAGCCAACATTATACTAAATGGAGAAAAACTGAAGTCATTTCCTCTTAGATCTGCAAAAAGACGAGAATGTCCACTCTCACTTATTCTATTTAAAATAGTGATTAAAGTCCTCACCAGGGAAATCAGACAAGAGAAAGAAATCAAAGGGATACAGATTGGCAGTGAAGAGGTCAAACTATCCTTATTTGCAGATGGCATGATTCTATACCTAAATGACCCCAAAACCTCATCCAGAAAACTTCTAGATCTAATCAACTCCTTCAGCAAAGTGTCAGGATATAAAATCAACACACAACAATCAATAGCTCTTTTTTACACCAACTGTAAACAGGAAGAGAAGGAAATTGCAGAAAAAAGATACCTTTCATGATAGCCCACCAGAAAATTGAATACCTTGGAATCAATTTAACCAAAGACCTTTCAGATCTCTACAAAGAAAATTTCAAAACATTAAAGAAAGTAATAGCAGAGGATACAAAAAAAATGGAAGGATCTTCCCTGCTCCTGGATAGGAAGAATCAATAGAGAGAAAATGGCTATCTTATCAAAAGCAATTTATAGATTTAATGAAATTCCCATTAAAATTCTATTGACTGACTTTACAGAAATAGAAAAAAGATACAAAAATTCATATGGAATCACAAAAGACCATGTATAGCCAGAACACTCTTAAGATGTAAAACTAATGCAGGTGGAATCACCAACTCTGACTTTAAGCTATACTACAGGGCAGTGGTGGCAAAAACAGTTTGGTACTGGCACAAAAATATGCCTGAAGACATGTGGAACAGAATAGAAGATCCATAAATACCTAAACACACCTATAGCCACCTAATTTTTGAAAAAGCCGCAAAGCAAGTAAACTGGAAGAAGAATAGCCTTTTCAATAAATGGTGCTGTGAAACATGGACGTCCACTTGCAGAAAAATGAAAACAAATCTGCACCTCTCAATTTGCATGAGAGTTAACTCAAAATGGATAAAAGACCTCAACATAAAATCAGAAACTTTAAAGCTAATAGAGGACAGGATAGGTAATACACTCCAACATATAGGCATAGGAAAGTATTTCCTTAATAGGACTCCCATTGCTCAAGAACTTGCAACAAGAATAGATAAATGGGATTACATGAAATTAAAAACTTCTGTACAACAAAGGAAATAATTAACAGAGTCAAAGAAATCCCCACTAAATGGGAAAAAATCTTCACATCATATACATCTGACAAAGGTCTAATTACCAGAATTCATAAAGAACTTAAGAAAAAAATACCCAAGAAAACCAATAACCCAATACACAAATGGGCAAAGGAACTGAATACACAGTTGTCAAATGAAAAGGCCCATAAAGCCATGAAAAATTGCTCAATATCCATAGTCATTAGGTAAATGTAAAGTAAAAAACTTTGAGATTCCACCTTACACCAGTAAGAATGGCCAAGATCAATAAAACAAATAACAACAAATGCTGGCAAGGTTGCAGAGAAAAGGGAACACTCTTACATTGCTGATGAAGCTGTAAATTGGTCCAACCACTATGGAAATCAATATGGAGGTATCTTAAAAAACTTGATCTACCGTATGACCCAGCTATAACACTATTGAGAATTTACCCAAAGGGAGATGTGTCATCATACCACAGAGACACCTGCATCTCCATGTTCAATGCAGCACTTTTCACAATAGCAAGGATATGGAATCAACCAAAGTGCCCAACAACAGAAGAATGGATAAAAAAAAAACTATGGTATGTATACACAATGGTATACTACTCAGCAATCAAAAAAAAAATGAAATAATGCCATTTGCAGCAAAATGGATGGAATTGGAGAAAACTGTTTCAAGTGAGTGAACACAAGATCAGAAAGAGAAATACCACATGTTCTCACTTATATGTGGGAGCTGATTCAGAACTATAAGAAGGAAAAATCCTATGCAGTGGTTGGAACATAATAATAAAAAAAAAAACCTAAAGTGACCTAGTAGAGGAGGGACAATTTGGGGAATGCAAAAGAAGAAGGGAGAAATCTAGCAAAAGGAGGAAATCCTGGGAGAGGAGAGGGGGTAGAGGAGGAATGAGGAATGGGGGGTAACCTCAGGGTGAACAGCCAAACTTTAATCATCCTGGAAGTAATTATAATAACACCAATAATACCAAAGAATGGTATTAATATAGATTTGCTAGAAAATTCATGTAATAGTACTGACAATGTAAAAAGAAAGTTCATTACAGAAAAAGTTTCGCTCTTGGACATAATTGGAACCCAAGGATATATAGAAAAATATTACCATAAATAGATAAGCAAATGGAAGAGAAGTCTTTGGTTGGGGGTGGGATGGAGGGAGGAAATGCACAAGAGTGTAAGGGGGAATTTATCTGTGTAATGTACAACAAAATGCATATATGTAAATGTCACGATGAAAAGCACGTCAGAATGAATCAAGTTAAGGTGTACGTTAAAATTTTCCAATAAAAAAGACTCTTATTTGGAATAGAGCTCAAATTCCTGGACCGTGAAATCAAGCAAGAATAGAAATTAAAGTCATAGAAATCTAGAAGTGAAAGTAATTGTTTCTATCTGCAGATGATATAATTATAACCTCCAAAGGAATGTACAAAAATAAAGTACCCTAGAACTAAGAAATGAGTCCACAAGGTTGAAGGACACATGAAAAACATGCAAATTTCTTTATATTAGCAATGAATATGTGGATGCAGAAATTAATATTCTTTAGAGTATTGCTCACAAAATCTCTTAACCTAAAATACTGTGATGTAAATCTAACAAACCATTTATAGGAATTGTATGCTTAACATTATATAATATTCACCGAAAAATAAAGTAGAAGTAATGGGGAGATAAATCATGCTCATGAACTGTAAGACTTAACATAATAAATATGTTACATGTCCCCAAATGTATATACAAGATCAATGCAATTCCTATTAATGTTTCATTAATAGCTCATATAGACAATATTATCCTAAAATTTATATGGAAAGAAAAATTAGAATGGCTAAAACTTTTTAAAAAGAGTGTGATGAATTAATCTACTTTATTTCAAGTCAATAGTTGATACAGTAATCAAAACTATAGTATTGTAATCAAAACTGTAGTATTGGTGGAGGATTATACACATAGACCACTACAAGAGAATATAGAATTCAGTCACATGCCTATAATGTGTCAAGCTAATTTTTTGACCAAGGTGCAAAAACAAATCAATAATAGAAACATAATTTTTAAACAATTCATGTTGAAACAATGTTCATTGATAGGCAAAAATAGTGACTCTGGCCTAAATGCCACACCTTATACAAAAGTTAACTAAAAATGTGTCAGAGATATAAATAAATAATATAAGACAATAATTTTTTATAAAAATACTTATGAGAACTTTGTTAAAAACCATGGCAAAGTATTATTAGACTTGACACCAATGTTATAATCTGTATTTTTTTAAATGCTTTTTGCTAGTATTGGTCAAGTGAGTGAAAAGATAAGCAAATGAGAAAAAAAAATCTTTTCATATTACATATCCAAAGAACAAGCATCTATAATATGTGAAGAACTTTCAAAACAACAGGAAAGCAATCAATCTGATTAAAACCTGCAGAAGACCAAAGATGTAACTCTCTAAAGTAGATAAATAAGTGCAAATAAAAATAAGAAAAGATATTCAATGTCATTAGTCCTTAGGAAGGAAAATACAAACTAAAAATTCTTTGGATAGTTGCACAACTTTAACAATAGCAGAAAAATGAAAAAATAGAGACACACAAATGCTGGCAACAATATGAAGAAAATGTATCAGTTACCTATTGCTGCTGGAAAAGTTTGACAGTTTAAAGTACAACTACCATTTGACCCAGAAAAGGAATGAAGTCCATGCAAAAATCTGTGCACAAATATTTAATATCAGCTTTAGCCAGAATAGAAACAACCCAGATATCCTCCAACAAGTGAATGGTTAAACAAAATGCAGATTACTCAGCAATACCATAGAATAATACTCAGAAATAAAAAGAAATGCATTAAGAAATGCATTATTGATTTGGATGAATCTTCAGAGAATTATTTCATGCAAAAAGGTTAACTGTGATAGGTTATGCAGCATGATACAATGTGATTCAGTATGATTCCATTTGTATTCTTGAAATGATAAAGTTACAGAAATGAAGAACAGATTAGTAATTATAAATGTGTAAGAAGTGTGGGCAGAGAAGAAGCAGGTGTGGCTAACATGGAGGATCCTTTCTATGATGGTAACATTCAGTTTATTGATTATATCATTTCAGTATCCTAATGGAGATATTCTATTTTGTTTTATAAGATAATGTTATTGTTGTTGTTTTTATTAGGTAGCATCCAGTGGAGTCTGACACATACTGACCCTATGAACAACAGAATGAAACACTTCCCGATTCTGCACCAAGCACACATTTTTTATTTTATGTTCAAGCCAGTTGTTGCAGACACTGTGTCAATCCATCTAGTTGAACGTTTTCCCTTTGTTTGTTGACCTGGCACTTTCCCAAACATCACGTCCTTCTCCATTGATTGGTGCCTCCTGATTATGTCCAAAACATGTCAGACACAGTCTGGCCATCCTTGCTTGCATGGAGCACTCTAGTTGCACTTCTAGGACAGATCTGTTGATAATTTTGGCAGTCCGTGGTATATTCAATATTCATCTCCAATACCATAATTCAAACCCATTGATTCTTCTCTTGTCTCCCTTATTGAATGTCCAGCTTTCACAGGCATATATCGTGATTAAAAATACCATGGGATGAGTCAGGTACACTTTCTTCTTCAGTGTGACATGTTTACATTTCAACACTTTAAAGAGGACTTTTAAAACAGCTTTTCCCAATGCAATGTTTCTTTTGATTTCTCAACTGCTGCTTCCATGAGTGTTGACTGTAGAACAAAAATTGGGCAAAATATTGGACAACCTCAATCTTTTATCCACTTATCATGAATTTGCTTATTGACCCAGTTGCAAGGATTTTTATTTTGTTGATGTTGAGTCTGACTCCAACCTGAAGGCTATGTTCTTTGATCTTGATCAGTAAATGTTTTGAATATTAACTTTTAGCAAGCAGAGTTGTGTCCCCTGCATAATGCAGGTTGTTAATGAGTTTTCCTCCAATCATGATGCTTCATTCTTCTTCATAAAGCCCAGCTTCTTGGACTACTTTCTCAGCAGAGATGTTGATGAGGTACAGTGAAGGGATATAGCCCTGACACACATATTTCTTGACTTTAAACAACAAAATCCTTCCTTGTCCAGTTCATACAACTGCTTCCTGGTCCATGTACAGATTCCTCATGAGTACGATTAAGTGCCCTGGTATTTCCAGTCTTTGAAGTGTGATCTGTAATTTGTTATGATCTACACAGCTAAATGCCTTCATATAGTCAATAAAACATAGATAGACATCTTTCTGGTATTATCTGCTTCCAGTTAATATCCATTTGACACAGGCAATGATGTCCCTGGTTCCATGCCCTCTTCTGAATCTGTCTAGATTTTCAGGCAGTTCCCTGTCTGTGTACTGATGCGGTCACTTTTGAATGATCTTTTGCACAATTTTGCTTGCATGTGATATTAATGATATTTTTTGATAGCTTCCATATTTGATTGGATCCCCTTTCTTAGAAATAGGCACAAATATGGATCTCTTCATTACTTCTGGGGAGTATCAACTAAAGAGTACATTTCTTGCAACTTCATGTAAATGTATATTGCTTTTTTTCCAAAATAAAAGGCTAATAGAAAAATAAAGATACACCAGCACCTTGAGAAGCTGAGGTAGGAGGATCACGTAAGCACAGGAGTTTGAAGACTGCCTGTGAAATATCATGTCTTATCTTAATTCTAAACTAAAGTATAATAAAATGAACTCTTTCAGCCATACCGCTGTGGTATCTAATCCCATCAGTTCTCAGTAGCTAACTAGAGCCAGGCCTGAATAGTACTTGGATGGGAGACCTCCTGGGAACACCAGGTGCTGTAGACTTGGGAGAATGACCCTGCAACCCACTCCCAAAAAACAATCCACCACTGAAAAGTCTTTGCATAGCAGAGAATCACTGACAATATTGTTTCGCCTGTTGTACATAGGGTGGCTATAAGTCAGACACTAACTCAATGACACCTAACAACAACAACAACAAACAAATACATACTTAAATATTAAAGCTAAGGTAAACAAGTTTAGCCCAGAAGCAATGTAAAAGAAAACCCAGTAGAACTAGTTTGTGGGAAATACTTAAATTTGTAAAACTTTGGTATTGAGATGTACATGAGTTCTTTTCTTAACAGGATGCATTCTTCATAAGGAGATTTCAGGATGAATTTATGTACAAAACATTTACTTTTGAATGCTCTTGGAATTAACAACTGTAAAAATGGAGGAGATGAAATCAAAATGGATAGAATATTGAGCTGTGAACACACTGGAATTTAGAGTATTGGCAGCTCTGAGTAAAAAAAAAAATATCCATAAGAGTTGTCTCATGTTGAGTGGAAATGTCAAGGCCTATATAGCACTGCCTCAAGGATATATACACTTAGGTGAGATGGCTATCTGCAGCTGATAACATTGCCCCTCTAGGTTAGCAAGTGCTTCCTTTAATGGGAATGTTACTAGTCCATCTCCAGTTCCAAAACAATAGTCATACAAATCTAAAGACAAGATTGAGAATCAACACAGAATTTCACCCCAATTTTGGAGTCTGTACCCCTTATTTTGTCTGGAGAAAACTGTGAGGAGGAGATGTGGAGCTGAGAGGAGGGGAGAAGTTCAGAATGTAACATGAAATAATGTATATGTAAACAAAAGAAAGGAGAGGCCAGATTTAGCAGGGATAGGCACATTTCAAAGATGGGGCCCACAGAAACTAGCGTGGCAGAGATGTGAAAACCTTTATTCAAATAGGGCAAAAGGGGAAAAAATATAATGAGAATAATTAAAACATCCTCCCCCAAAGGCAAACTAGATCTGTAATTAATATCTTTACTCTGATAGGCCCTGTGACATTTATATCCTCATAGCCATCCTAAATAGGAGGTTTAACATCCAATTTTTAGTGAAAGAGTATTCTAAGGAACATTAAATAGATATTACAACTCAGCCTGTAAGTAGCTGGTATACCACATCTGGGATCTGAACTGCATCTGTTTGATTCTAAATTCAGGACCTTCTATTTCCCTAACATAAGTTATCCTTATTCAAGCTGACAACTAATAGGATCCTTTACTTATATGCTTTCTGATCAAAATGAATCATATTCCACTTTGTTCTTTATAAAGTCAATCATCCTTCATTTACTTGCACAGAGCACTAGAGTGTGAAAAACCATCAGAGGGAGTTTAACAGTCCCATGCACAGTACGATAAACAAGTTTGAGTTAGGCTCATTAGAGCTATAATCTCTAATATTATTAATCAAGATGGACAGTTAATATTTTTCTCAAATTCAAGATTAGCCAGCAGACACAGAGGATAATCTGGATAGATAGGAAAGTGAAAGCAGACCTAAAGAAGAGGAACTAAAAAAAAAATAAAACACAGATAAGAAACTTATGTTCTTTTCTGGTACTTAAATTATATATATATATATACATTAAGGTTTCTGGGAGTTTTTATTGAGGTCAGAAACTTATCTTTAGTGAGTTAATATTATATGTGCAGCATTATATTTCACAACTAGATTTGTTCAAACATGAAATATCTTCCTTCAAATAAATAAAACCTAGTTGAGTAAATATATATAAATATAAAAATTTCATAGTTACATATATGTAAAACTATTGTTAAAAAATATGCTATAGTATTCCCCAGAAATTTATTTTATGGGAATCTGTGCCCCCAATCCTCACCTTTATTCACTTACTAAATTGGACCATTGACAATCAAAGTTGCTTCTCCCCAATCCCAATCTTAACTGATAGCATTCAGAGATTTCAGAAAACTCTTATTAAGAGTTTTATAAAAAGTAGCTTTTCATAAGCTTTTCTGAAGAGGTACTCCATTTCCTTGCATCTTTCTCTAAGTCAAAATATTAATCCAAAATAGACCTGGAATTTCATCCCTAACACCCACAGACACGTAGTCTGTACCCATCACTTGGATTTGTATGCTCTGGACACATCCTCTAACATTGTTGTTGTTGTTGTTGTTGTTGTTGTTGTTAGGTGCTGTTGAGGTGGTATCAGACTCATAGTAACCCTACGAACAATAGGTGAAACACTATTGTCTTGCTTCTCTGCTATTTATAGGGTTTTCAATGGCTGATTGACTTTTGGGAGTGGGTTGTCAGGTCCTTCTCCCAAGCCTACAGCACCTGGTGTTTCCAGACAGTCTCCCATCCAAGTACTAACAAGGCCTAACCCTACTTAGCTTCTGAGATCTGAAGGGATTGGATGCCACAAAAGTGCAACTGCAGGCATCTCTGGAGACTTGAGAAAATTCTCAAAAAATGTTTCTCATCACCAATGATTAATCAAAACAAAATTATAATAAAATCAGATACATGACTGAAATAAAAAAAAACAACAAAACCTTGGTGATAGTCCTCCTGTAATTTCATTAGATGTTCCACTATAGGCATGCATCTATTAATAATGGGAATAAATACTGAGAAATACGTAATTACAACATGTAACTATTGTGGAAACATTAACAAAAAGTGTACTTACACAATTTAATTGGTTTAGTCTCCCATACACTTAGGCAATGTTGTATAGCCTAATGATTCTAGGTTACAAACAGGTATAGTATGTTACTCTTCTGAATACTGTTGTTGTTATTATTAGGTGCTGTCCACTGAGTTGTGTCTTACTCATAGGAAACCTATGTACCACAGAATGAAACACTCCCTGATTCTGTTCCTGGCACATGGTCTTATTTTTGTTTAAGCCCATTGTTATAGCCACTGTATCAATCCATCTAGTTTAGGGTCTTCCTTCCTTTCATTGACCTACTACTGTCCCAAACATGATGTTCTTCTCCAGAGATTGGTCCCTCCTAACAACATATCCAAAATACATAAGACACAGTCTAGCCATCTTTGCTTCCAAGGGGCACTCTGGTTGCACTTCTTCTAGGACAGATCTGTTGGTTCTTTTGGCAGTCCACGATATATTCAGTATGTGTCTCCAGCACCATAATTCAAGACCATCAATTCTTCTCCTGTCCCTTTATTCAATGTTCAGCTTTCAAAAGCATATGATACTACTGAAAATACTATGTCATGAGTCAGGCACACCTTCCTCTTCAATGTGACATCTTTACTTTTCAACACTTTAAAGAAGTCTGAATCCTGTAGGTGATTCTAACACCATGGTGTTAGTGGACAAAAACATAATATTTTGCTAAATATTATGATACTTAAATATCAAAATATGCCATAAAAATATGGAAAAAAAGATTTTTAAAAGGTACACTTACTATGACTGGAGCTTACAGGACTGAGGGTTGCTCTAGGTGAGTCCAAGTGACAGCGGTGATTGAATGTGAAGGCTGAGGACAATACTACTCATTACTCTAGATTTATAAACACTGTAAATTTGAAATTTACTAAATTAATTAACTATATTTTTCCAATATTATATTAACTTGGGTTTACTAAACCAGTTTTACTTTACAAACTTTGTCTTTTAACTTTTTGACTCTTCGGTAATAAATAAACCTTACATTGAAGTGCAATCATGTAACTCGACATAGCAAAAGTATTTTCTTTCCTAGTATCCTTGTTCTACGAGATTTTACTATTTATTATTTTAAGCCAGACATCACAGCATACACCTGTAATCTCAGTGACTTGAGGGGCTGAGGTGGAAGGATGGCGAGTTTGAGGCCAGATGCAGCCTATGCAACTTATTGAATTTCTGTTTCAAAATCAAAAACAAAAAGGGCTAGAGGAACAGCCCAGTGTAAAGAATTTGCATGCATGAGGCCATAGGTTCAAACCCCCAGTATTACAAAAATGTTATCTATCTCTATCTATCTATCTGTATGTAGTTTGTTGTTGTTGTTGTTAGGTGCCATCAAGTCATCAAGTCTTGTCCAACTCATAGCAACCCTCATAGTTTTCAATGGCCGATTCTTCGGAGATTGCTTCGGGAGTGGATTGCCATATTCTTCTCCCAATTTTGTGGTGCTTTGGATCAAACTGAAGGCCTCAGAGAGCTCAGAGCAGCATTCTTCCTACTGTGCCTAGCCTCAGCCCATTATGTATGTATGTATGTATGTATGTATGTATGTATGTATGTGTGTGTGTTTATATATATGTATGTGCTGTATATGTATATGTATATATGTATATTGCATGTGTGTATGTGTATGTGTGTTCAAAGCTAAAACACAAATACACATAGTAGCCTAGGCCTACCTTTACATTTTTTCTACTGAAATATTTTCAAGGATAATAACATGCATGGGGCTGCCTTGTATAATATCTCTTGAAGGACTTGCTTGAAACTCATTTTGAGGAGGTTCTCTCTCTCTCTTCAGAATTGTCTTTCTGTGTGTTTGGTTTGGTGTGTTTCTTTTCTTTTCTTTTTTTTCAATAAGTGGTGGTTGGACCCAAGGTTGTATACATACTTTTTGAGCACCCTACCATTAAGCTGCATCCTCAGGCCATTTTTATATTTTACTTTGGGTCAGCCAAAGTTACACAAGATGCCTCTGAACTCGGACTTGCGATCGTTCTGCCTTGCTCCCCAGAGTCGCTAAGGTTTTCTTTTTTCATCATGTATTTATTTATAAGCAGAATGCACAATACATATGTCTCTCTGTTGGTGAAAACTTTTGGTGTTCAGGGTCCATGTTTTCAAATTTCTTAGAGTTTGTTCAAGCATGCAAACATTTCTGCTAAATCGGTAATTGTGAATTTTATTGGGAATTCGTGTTTTTCTTCTCTTTCAATTTCCTTTGATATCTTTCCTCTTCTTCAGCTATAGATTCCTGTTACAGTTCTAACAATTCTTAATTAGACAGTTCTTCAAGAACCACCTGTAAAATCTCCTCAAGATCATCGGTATCTATATTCAGATTAAGGTTGTTTGCCACTTCAACTATAACCTTGATTTTTTTTCTGCTTCCTTCATCCTTGGCAAATGTTCTTAATACATGGATAAAGCTCTTGAGCATCTCCTTCTGTGTGTCATTCATATACTCCTCAGTGACATAATTCCAATCCAAATCAAGTTTCTTGGCATCTCAAGCATAGATGTAATCTTCAAGTCTCAAGCATAGATGTAATCCTTCTATAACTGTGCCAGTTTCTTTCTTGTTGGAAGCAATAATGTAGACAAAGTCCTCAGGTAGCAGACCGCAGAAGCTGCTGTGGCTTTTTGATTCAGTGGCTGCAGGAGAAAAGGCATGTTTAGAAGGAAAAATATCAATTTGATGCTGGGATAAAAAAATCATCAGTAAAAATAATCACCAATAAAAGGAGAATATGTAACAGCACCATCAACACTAAGCAATATCTGGAAAGGTATGTTACTCTCCTAACAGCATTTACACATTTTGCAACATAGTAATTCAGGAGCTCATCTTGGAAGAGGAGTTGGGTCATCTATGACTTCTTATTGCTCCTGCAGAAAACAGGTGGCATATGCTTATTGATATATTTGAAAGCCTGGAATTTTCACTGTGCTTGATCATAAGTGGGTGTTAATATACAGGTTGCAATATTGCTGCCAAGCAAAATTATTATCCTGACCTAAAAAGCATGCAACCTGACCTTAGCCTGAGCTCCTTCTAAAATGAAGGTTATTTCTGCTATTCATTTTCAGAATAGAGAATGTTCATCCATATTGAAGATTTGTTGTGGCAAATAGTTTTCTTCTCCACACAGGCTATGTGGAATATCCAAACGTTCTTCAGGTTCAATTTGTTCTCACAGACTTGCCATTCAATTACAAATTATGAAATAAGTAATGATAATTAAATCATTTAAACTAAAAAGTGATAGCAGTAATTGCAACACCATAGTTGGTCTGGCCATTTATTTGAACAGCATAAGAAACATTTTGTGCTTGGTTACGATTATCATGGCACTGCAGGGAATATGCTTTTATGTCTGATCTCTGACTCAAGTCATAGATGTTTCTCCATATGTGATATAGGCCCTTCTCTAATTTTTGTTGCTTTCAATGAAGCATCTCATTGTTCTTGCTCCTCAAGAGCATAGCTATGGGAAAATGGGTTATGCTTAAAAGCAAGGAATAAGTATCACTGATTTTCCACGTTCATAATCCTTATTTATATTTTTTCTTTTTCTTTTCAGATCAGTCACTCAGTAGAGTCTCTTAGTGCTAACCTTAGAAGTGTATTTTGTGTACTTAGAGGTCACAATGCACAAAACAACAGAAGAGTAAATCAAACACAAGAGGAAATGGTGCCAGCAAGAGATGTAGTAAGCAGGAGTTGTATGAAGCTGATGCTGGTGAAACACAGCATGCTGTTTCCAAGTAAAAGAATTCTTGATAAGTAAGAATACACTTTAAGATAACAATAAAAGTTATGCTATGGTAGATACTGAAAGCAATGGGAGACACTTATTATCATTATCAAGTATTATGTACTATGTATAATTGCATGTGCTACAGTTTTATACAAGTCACAATATACTAGGTGTAATTACACTAACATGCCCACAAATGTGAATAATGCATTATACTACGATATTATGTTGGTTATGAGGCCACTGTGCTAAATGTCACAAGGTAGAAACTTTTCAGCTTCTTTATGATTTTATGAGGTGGTCATAGTATATGTAATCAGTCATTTATTGAAAGGTCTGTATCTGACACATCATTGGATATATTTGTGTTTTACTTTCAGGAGATGCATATTCACATCAAAAAGTTATACTAAAGTCAGAGTGCACTTAATCATTTTTCTGTTGAATAAATCACTCATAAGTCATACCGCGTAAGTCCTCATTAATTGTGAGAAGAAATTTTTAAAAGACAGTCCTTACTGCAAATGCATAAAAATTATTTGAATAAAATTGAGATCTGTATATATATATATATATATATACACATATTGGGAGAAGGACTTGGCAACCCCCTCCCAAAAATCAATCTGCCATTGAAAACCCTATGAACAGCAGAGAAGCACTGACAATAGTGTTTCCCCTGTTGTACAGAGGGTCACTATGAGTCGGATACCGACTTGACGGCACCTAACAACAACAGCATATACACATATACATACATACATATATATATATATATGCACACACACATACATATTCATACCCCCAAACTTAGAATTTAATAAAATGTGATCATGCTAATTTGCCATTAAAATCTAAAATGTCAGGAAAATTTTATAAACCATCTATATTTTCATTAGATATTAAAATGCATTTAGAGAGTTTCATGATACTATTAAGTGGAATCTACAACCCAATCAAAATATACAATTACATTAATATTTTTGAAGGAATATTTTTTAAAACAGGGTAAATATTCTTAATCACAAAAATAAGTCTCTAGAAAATTCTAAAACACACACACATACACAAATAAAATTATAAATGCCTATCTTCTAAACACTTCTCATGTGGCTGGTGCAAAGTATAAATGAATAGGATTTGAGCTCTCAGAACATCTGTTTTACTAACTAGATATTGCAGACATTAATGTTCATTTCTGTAAAGGTCTTATTTTTTAGGGAAGTTTTAGGTTCACAGAAAAGTAAAAGGAAGGTACAAAGATTTCTTATATACCCCCTGTGCTCATACATGCATAGCCTCTCCTATCATAAGCATCTCTCACCAGTCACACATTTGTGACAACTAATGAACTTACATTGACACATCATCATCACTCAAGTCTATAGTTGTCATTAGATTTCATACTTCATTTAATATATTCTAGGGGCTTGGAAAAATTTATAATGACATGTATCCATTATATAGTAACATACAGAATAGTTTTACTCATCTATTAATTATTTTCTTATTTATTCACCACTTCCAAACCATGGCAAACATTGATCTTATAAATGTCTTTTTTACTGGCATGTCATATAATTGAAATTAAACAGTATGTAGCCTCAAAAGATTGGCCTCAAAATTTAAAATTTAATAATATGTATTTCACTTTTTACCTATCTTTTCATAACCTGATAGTTCATTTACTGAATAATATTCCATTGTCTGAATGTACCATACCCTATCCATCCATTCACTTACTAAATGACTTTTCAGTTGCTTTCAACTTTTGGAAATATGAATGAAGCTGCATCCATATGCAGTTTTTATTGGGAATAGGTTTTCAGTTCCTTTAGATAAATAATAAGGAGCACAATTGCTAGATACTATGGTAAGAGCATGTTTGTTTTTGTAAGAAAATACCAAATTGTCTTCAGAAATGACTATACCATTTTGTATTACAACCACCAATGTGTGCTTTTTTGATTCATAGCCTCCTCAGAAGTAGATGCTATCAGTGTTCCAGATTTTGATCTTTATAATAAGTGTATAGTGATTTCCCTTGGTTCCTTGCAGTCCTATATCAAAATATCGTATATTAGGTGACTTGTTCTTCATCATTTTGGAGGCCAAGATCTAGGTATTAGAAAATTTAATGTCTGATGAGGGGTTATTCTCTGCTTCGTAGATAGTGCATTCTTACAGCATCTTTACATTGTCAAAGGAGTCAAAGCTTAGTTGAGTACTACATTCAAAATATTAATCTCTATTTATGAAGATTCTACTTTCATGACTTAATTACTTCCTAAAGCCTTCACTTCCTAATATTTTCTTATTAATATTTTGTTTTATTACACTTGCACTACTTTAACTAAATGTCATCGTTGGGTGCCATGTGGGGTTCAACTCACAGAGATCTTATGTACAAGAGAATAAAACATTACTAGACACTGTGCCATGTCCAGCACTATATCAGTGCTTCCCTGCTATTCGTAGGGTTTTTGATGGCTGATTATTACAGGACTGGGGTGCCAGGTCCTTCTCCCAAGCCTACAGCACCTGCTATCCCCAGACAGTCTTCCATCCAAAAACTAATCAGGCCCCACCCATCTTAGCCTCCAAGATCTGAAGAGATTGAACACCAGGTTGGAAAGGCTGTAGACAAAATATCCTGGACTAGGTAATTTGTAAAGAACATAGATTTATTTTGTCACAATTTTGGAAATAGAAAGTCCAAGATTAAGATATTAGCAGGTTTAGTTTCTCTTGATAGTCCCTTTTTTCTTCCAAGATGGAACTTTGAAGATGTCCTCCAGAGGGGAAGAACACTGCCCTCAGATGGTGAAGGATGAATGTGCACCTGAGACCCTGCAAAGCCTCTTTTATAGGAGCCTTAATCCCATTCAAGGGGCTGGGATTTAGCTCAGTTGGGAGAGCGCTGCCCTGCAGTCTCTGAGGTCCCAAGTTCGATTCCCAGCACCACAAAAACGTAGAAGGACGTGGCAACCTACTCCGGAGGCAATCCTGAAACAATCAGCCATTGAAACCCGTATAAGGGTCACTGTGAGTAGAAGACTACTTGAAGGCACCCAACAACAACAATCCTATTCACAGGAGAGGAATCCACCTGGCTTAATTACCTCTTTTTTATTTTTTTTATTTTTTGTGGTACTGGGGGTTGAACCCAGGGCCTCAAGCCTGCATGCTCTGCAAGTGCTGGACCACTGAGCTGCTCTCCCAGTGCATTTTTTTAAACTTTTTTGAGACAGGGTCTCCCTAAATTACGCAGACTGCCTCTGGTCTCATACTTGCGATCCTCCTGACTCTGCCTCCGGAGCCGCTGGGATTACAGGCGTGAGCCACTCTGCCCAGCACTTAATTACCTCTTAAAAGCTGTTCTCTCAGGGCCATAAGATTGGTCATTAAGTTTCAGGACCCCTATTTGGAAGGATACATTTAAATCACATCAGGTTTCAATACATGAATTTAGGGGGGAACAAAAATTCAGGTTATGGCCTTGTTATTTTGTTTTTCAAATAATATTTACAATATTTGGTAGTGATATAAAACCTATTTTATCATTAATCAAGTTTGTCAGAGATTATATTTTCAAACAGTTGTTCTACATGTAATCTTTTTCCCCAAATGTTGAGCCATTTCATTATACACACTGGATGCCAATGATTAATATATAAATATACTTCATATTGTTTATTTGTTGTCAACTGAAAATATACTGTTCTAAGAAATAGCAAAAGAAGTTGCAGAAGTGCCATTCTGAAGCTTGTTCAGAATTTGCCAATAGAAAACATTGTCTTGTTAACTTTTGAGAGCAATATATATAATTTCCTGAATCTTAGATGCACTTATCTACTATCATATATCATTTTATTAGTCATCATCAATGCCTTTTATAATATAAAATAAACATATTTTACGAAAAACATAAAGGTAAAATATGTCTAAATCTACTTCTAAGAATGGTCATAAACAAAGTATTTTGATAGATTCTTCTACTATAATAGAAATCAGTAAACATTAAATATAAAGGCAAAATATCACCTCTTTTGAGCTTACCATGGTTAAAAAATAAAACAGGAAAAGTCTCTTTATAAAAGCATGAACACAGTTTTTAAAAAACCCTCCCACTTTCTGCTGCAGAAAACACAAATTATATACTTTGCAACCAGCTGTAATGGTAGGCATAGGCAGCTGGTCCAATTTACTGTATAGTACTATTGTACATATCATTTGATGCACAAATTACTTATAATTTCTAGAAGTGCATTTTTGCAGTTTGATATTTTTAAGTAGCACTCCAAAAACTTGATAAGTTGTAGACATTTTGAGAAGCTAATTCTGAAAAAGCTTTAACCTTGCTGAGTATGTTTTTTCACATCATGACTTACAATGCTCTGTTTTATATATTAAAAAAAAGAAATGTGTGATGTTTTCCATAGATTTCAGGAAATAACAGCAAAACTATGAGAGTTTTTTATATTCTGATTCTTGAAGTCAATCTCCTCATTTTGTCCACTGCAAAATTATAACTGCACTTCAAAAATGTGCCATCATTACAATAAGAAAAAAGAATTTCAAATCTTCAGAGACCACTGAATTTGGGTCAAGTATATTAAAAATAATTTATGAATGTGAGCACTGAGTTATTAAAAGAAAAAGCTTAATTTTTTAAAACTGAAGGGGAGAAAGCAAGCATATATTTTAAAACAAAAGGATCATTTTGCCAACTATAAAATTTTAAGAGAACTCTGACTCAAATATTTTCCCATATATCTGAATCTGTCTTTCCATATTTGTTGATGGGTGAATTAAAAAGAGGAAAGATTAAAAATATCTGTTATCTTTATTAGTCCACTTCCACTGTAAGCCAGGTGCTTTAGCATGACTTCTTCTGACACCAATATAAGTCTTTGTTTTCTGGCTTCTACAGCTATCTAGCTTGCACTCTGCTTCCAAACACTATTCACACTTGTGTCCCCCTGAAAGTATGGGTTCTAGTCTGCTGACAGCTTAGTTTTTCAGGATGAATTCTATATGGTTTTCTGTAATAAAAGTCACAGATGTTCTGGCAGAGTGGAATTGCAACTAGGTATGATGACATATGTCTATAACCTCAATATTCAAGAGGCTAAGAAAGGAGGATCCTGAGTTAGAAGCCAACCTGCTACAAACTGAACTCAGGACCAGCCTAGACTACATAGTTGTTGTTAGGTGCCATCCAGTCAGGGTCAGATTCATAAGGAACCTACATATAACAGGTGAAATGCTATTGTCAGTGTTCCTCTGCTATTCATTGGGTTTTCAATGGCTGATTGTATTTTGGGAGTGGGTTGCTCAGTCCTTCTCCCAAAGACTACATAGTAAGACACTCAAAAAAATGGAATTGTAAAACTTCTATAAACTGATACTGAAAAGATACTAAACAGTTATTGATACTTTCTTCCCTAAATGTTTCATTCAGTTTTTAAGCCTTATTGCATTTGCATTTAGAATATCAGAGTATGCTCAAGGGAAAATGAAGTTGTTACAATACTTGAGGCACTTATAGGCCACTTCCCTTGGCCTTGCATACTAAGTATTTTATTGTTATTCCACCTTACACTTTCTGTATTCATGAAATGCTTCCCTTCACTATTAGTATTAGGTTTCTCTTCACTCTTTTGTAGGAAGCTGCAAAATGATTATACAGGAATAGAAGTATAAAATTATATAAATCATGAGTCTATACATCCATGTAAAAAGTGTATGGTGGTGAATTATTTAGACTTTTTCATTAGGTTTCAACATCTACATCTTCATAATTCATTGGTTGCTATCACTAGTATAGACTTCTCTCAGAACCTCAGATCCATTTATTGAGCTGTCTGTATGATGTCTCCATTTGGTTGCACAATGAAACCTCAAACTCAAATGAACATATGATTTCTGTTTTTCAGTCCTCAGATCTCTTTTACTTTTAACTTTCTCATAGTATAAGTACTGAGTATGTAGTTTCTTATGTCAAAAAAAGAACATTAACTTCTTCTTGTTTTCTAATATGACCATAACAAAGTGCCAAAGATTGGATTGTTTAATCAACAGAAGTTTATTTTCTCACAATTCTTGAGGCTAAAGATCCAAGATCAAGGTATTGGTAAAGTTAATTTTACCAGAGGCATCTATTCTTGGCTTGTTTTTCTTGTATCTTCACATTGTCTTCTCTCTGTACCTGTCTGTGTCCAAATTTCCTCTTCTTAAGAAAAAGAAAAAGGAAAAGAAAAAACAAAAAAGGAAAGAAAAATATTGTGTGTCTAGCACAGAATTGGAAAGTATTGATTCTGTTGAACATATGGTCACTACAAATTGGACCCAACTCACTGGCACCTAACAACAACAACAATAAAAATACCAATCATATTGAATTAAGAACTACTGTAATGACTTCATTTTAAATTATTGACCTCATTAAAGACTCATCTCTCAATATAGCTATTCTGAGGTACTAGATACATGGACATGGATGGAGGTCTCCTTAGAGAAAGAAGTCAAGGTCAGAAATGGAGGAGATTGAGTGAGAATAGATTAGGATTAGAGAAGCAAAAGGAAAATCTTGCAAGGCATGGAGAACAGGTAGACTGGAAAATGAGCAATTTCCAGGAGGGTCTTTTGAGTCTGGGTTATTATTAAGGCCAGTGGAGTTAGGGGAGAGATATTCCTAGAACTGAGAGGGAGTTTCCTGGTAACTTGGCTATGTATCATTAACTCCTCCCATATTTTGGATGGAGGGGATTTGACCCTAGGTGCCCAGAGCTGGGCTGGTATGGGTGGACATTTTGTCTAACCCCAATGTAATGCTAGTCATATGTTAATTAGCCCAAAGTTCATTTAGTGGCCAACATGGATATTGGACTTTTTTTTTTTCTTGCAGAGCAGCAAGTCAACAAGATATGATCCCAAGTCATAAATTAAGGTTAATTGGACCAGAATATGGTTTTGTAACAGGATCCAAGCCATTGTTCTCAGCTGTTTTCCTAACTCTCTAACCCTTATCTCACTAGTTAGCAGTTAAAACTTCAGCAGATGGGTTATGGGAAAACACAGTCCATTTTATAATACACCCTTCCTCCTCACTCCTCTTTTGCCAGTCACTATGCTCAGTTGACTGTACCTGTTAAAAATATCTCCAGTATGTACACATTTTCCCATCACACTACTAACTACTTCTTTGTAACAGTTTGAATATAAAATGAACCCCAAAGGTCATGTTTGAATGTTTGTAGTGACTATGGAACTTTGCAAGGTGGGATCTTAGCAGAAGTGGATCGAGTGGGTAGGCTTTTGGAATTTATCGCAGACCAACCCATCACTCTCTACTCCTGATCCACCATGTTCTGACCCTGGGGCTGTCACCATGTCTGTCCTGCCATCATGCCTTCCTGCCTCTATGAGATAAGATTCCCTAACAGTGAGCCCCCAATAAGTCATTCCTTTCATAAGTTTGTGGTGGTTGATTTCTCTGTCATAGCAATGTACTAGCTGACTAATCTGTAATTTTCACTCAGACCTCTCCAAAGACTACTAGTTTCACCCTACTCTAATCACCTCTCCATATTATAGTTAGAATGATTTTTGTGCAATTCGAAGTTGATTAAATCACAACAGTGACTATAACAAAGAACTCAGATAAGCTGCAAGAAAGACCTGAACTGCTGAATGTCAGAGACCCTTAAACATGCCAAAAATGAAAGTCAAATCTTTAATCCTCTACTGCCACAGTATAAACGTGAGGCTAGACTACATAAAATGCCACCTTTCCCTGATCCATTTTTCTGTTAAGGAATATCGGTACAGATGTTTGGATTTTCTTACTGTTCAAGGAGCCCTAAAAAACTGTTTGATGCATGCTGGAACCAGGTAAGTAGTGATGGTACAAAGAACGGTAGAGGACAAGGAAAAAAAGCTAAATGTAGAAAAGTATTGGGCACTGAATCTGGGTGGGAAAAAATGTCTTCAAAATCCCTCTTCCTCCTTTCCCTAGTATAAGGAGTCACAAAGAAGACTTTTACCCAAGTACTGAAATAAGGAGACCTAATAATGAAGGCAGCCTGCAGCTGTACCACTAGGGCATCCATTCCCATCAGATCTCAGAAGCTAATCAGGGTCTGACCTGGTTAGCACTTGGACAGGAGACCACCTGGGAACACCAGGTGCTGTAGGTTGGGAGAGGGACCCAGCAGCCTACTCCCCCCCCCAATAAAAAATTAGCCATTGAAAACTCTATGTATAGCAGAAAAGTACCAATAATAGTGTTTAGTCTATTGTGCATAGGTCTCTATGAGTTGGACACTGACTCAGCGGCACCTACCAACAACAATAATAATGAAGGCATCTTGGCTAGTAATGCAAATAAACTTTAAGAGCATGCTTGGCCATAGACCAAGCATAGTCATTGTTGAAACTGCCTTGAGAGACTGCAATGCACTGCCTGTGTAACAAGTCCAGTGTATGCTTGAGCTAGAGGACAGCTTTCCCATTGAGGTATGCCAGATAAATGCTTTGAAATGGCATATGGTCAGGCCTGAAAAGTCACATATAAGACTTCAACCAGGAGCCAATCTCTTCAAGAAGTACAGTCAAGAGATTTGATTAAAGTTAAAATGTTGAGTTTAGACTTCAAGTGTTCAAATTCTGATACTTATGAACTATATGGACTTGGGACAGTACCTTAAACTTTCAGTACTTTAGTTCTTCCATTAAATTTGGTATTCTAATGATGTACACACAGTGAAGGGTCATGGTATACTCCTGTAACTCAAGTACTTGGGAGGCTAAAGGAGTGGGCTCATAAGTTCAAGGCCAAACTGGACTACATAGCAAGACTCTGTCTTAAAAAAATAGTATATACATTTCAGAAATATTTGTGTCTTAAATTAATTAATACAATTAAAATTCTCAGAACACAGGAATTGATCAACATATATTAGCAATGATTATTAATGTCATAATCATTAATTTTATGATTTTCAAAGAGAGTACAATAAAAACATATGGTTAAATCAGTTTAATACCTCATAGTTTCATGTTAGAAATAAAGTTATACTTCTATTGGCAATGATAATAGATTGCTATAATGATTCCTTGAAATTTCTTATAATTACACACACACACACGCACGCACACACACAAACAGGATGGAATCAGTATCTCTAACACAGACTAATATTTACTTAATATGAGGTATAGAAATTCTAAGATTGTTCTTGATTGCTCATTAGCAGATTCCTAGAGAATTGTGATAACCATGAGGTTTTGTAAGACCTAGTAATCCTGAATATTAAGTATCTCTGCCAGTGATAATGGCTGGGGTTCATTAAGCTACTATGATGAATAAAAATGTTTGTAATGATTCTGCCCATCTAATCCTAATAAGAAATATGTTTTGTATGTTTTAGTGATCATTACAATATTTTTAAGTTATAACTTGAACTAAGAGGGGTCTTACCTTTATTTCTAAACCACATTTCAAAGAGCCAATTGCATTTCATTGCTGACAATCTCCATAATTAGGCGCTATAATCACTTCCATTAAACATATCTGAAAAATTTTATCTCCCAATCGATATGCCTCTTCTTTTGCCTATTATCTAAAATTGTCATCAGTTAATCATCTTTATTTTACTTCTTTTCATGTGAAAATTTGTGTGCAAAGAGGTTTATGTTGCACTAACTACTGGTTTTTGTTTTTCTTTTTTTTTCTGTGAAGCTGACACTTCTGCTTAACTACAAGGAAAACTAGTCAAACAAGGTGGTTAAAAAATATAAGCAGGTAGTGACAGACCAGAAGATAAAATATTGAACACAGAGACTCAATTTGTAATGAGTCTATATCCTACATGCCAAAACCATTTGGCTGTCCATAGTTTAAGAGATCCAAGTGAACACTTCAAAGCAATAGATACAAGGGAGGATGAGTCTTTGAACTTGGAAGTTCCTTTAGAGGGGAACTATGAATTGCCCAAAACCCACAGATGTTCACCACATGAACAGGTAAAAAAGTACTACTCTTTCAAATGTATTTATCAAAGTCTTTTATGCCATTCTGTAATTTCATTTTAAGTGAGCCTCACTTTTCAGCTGTTCTCAGCTTAAAAACCCTAATAAGTAAAGACAGATTGTATGACTTCATTAACAATGGTGAGCCAGAATCACAAGGCTTTTTCTGGGCTCTTTTCTTGGCATATGTAATTTTCTAATTGCTGTTCTCTAAAGCAAGAACTGCAATTAGAAAAATGTTATCTGAGGACACAACTCAACTGAACATTATTTGGCATTTCAAGTTGTTTGCTAGCATTGAATCACTGTAATGGAAATTGTACCTTATATTTTGGATTGTCATAATCACCTGCAATTGAGCTTATCACCTTTCTACATATATGGATTCTTCTTAAATCTTAATGGAATGATAGGCATACTCATTAGCATTCATGCAAAGTTCATTAGAAATGCCCTTAATAAAAATTAATGGAAGAAGGCAGAACAGCAAAATATATTTTTGATGTATTCATTTATTTACTTATTAGTAGCACTTGTTGACTTATTAAGATAAGCTTCAGCAGATTAAAAATGACTAAATTATTTGCTACTTCTCCCACGTGGTGGAATCTAATTCCTTTCACATTGAGTCTGTGCTGGACTCAGTAACTTGTTTGGTCACTTGAGTGTTCTGCGATTTTTAAAGCTAAGTTGTGAGTGAGCTTTGCTGCTTCCATTCAGGCCTCTTGTTGATTGAAATGGGTTGTAAATTTCTGAAGAAGCAAGTGCCGGCCTATGAACAGGTACATGCAGAGGGGAACCAAGGCACGAAACAACAGTCTGACTGAGTTCCTACCTTGCCCACTAAATGAGTGAGCCATCCTGGAAATGAATTTTTCATTCTTACTCCATTCATCAGCTCATTGTACCCCCAAGCACAGCAAAGTCATTCCTGTCAGGGCCTGCCTGATTGCATCCTTGTGAGCAAAATTAATATTTGTTGTCATTTTAAGCCACTACATTTAAAAATAATTAGTAATGCAGTAATAGATAACAGAGCAAGGACCATGGTTAAGATTAAATTATACAAGGTAAAAGAGGGGAATAGGTTTTTCTTTTTTCTTTTACTTGTTTTAATTTATGTTTTTTGTTGTCTTGTTCTCTATAGAGTTCAGTTACTAATGCAAGTTCTTATTGCCTACCAACTGTGTCTTATGGGTAGTTGTAAAACAAAATGTTTATAAGCTTATTGAATAGATTGTTTTGTCTTCAAGAGAATACTTAGGGCCAGCTTTGTTTGGAACACAACAATAGTGCCATAACAGAAATTTGTTGTGGCTGTTTTTTTTTGTTTTCTTTCTTTCTTTCTTTTTTTTTTTTATAGAGCAAACAGAGAAGGACATGGCAACCCACTCCCAAGGCAATCCCGAAACAATCTGCCATTGAAAACCCTATGAGGGTCGCTATGAGTCCGACACGACTCGACAGCACCTAACAACAACAACATAGAGCAAACACTGTGTATATAATTCATTGTATTTGGAATCTAAGAGCATATAGTAATAGGGTCAAAACAGCATCACTTTGTGGGCTAGAAAATAAATGCCAAATGAAGAATATGAGGAGAGCAACACCGTTGACAGAGAACACTACATCCTCTGAACCTTTCTCCTTGCTTTAATAGCTGACATTATCATCCACCCACTTTCCCAGATCCAGAATGTGGGAGTCATATTTGATTCTTCCATATCCCTCAGATTTTGGGATTAGACTCAGCATGGGTGCTATACAAAGTATACGTCATTCCTGTTGAATTATGCCCATCTCATTTCAACCTCAATGCTTTGTCACTATCTTTTCTTACTTCCAGGGCTACATTAAAGAGTTTGCCTTTTTGCTTCAATATAATTCATTACCAAATGAGAAGCTATAGTGATCATTTCAAGTGGAAAAATGTACCCAGGGCATACTGCTGAAATTCTGCAACACAAACTCTCCAGGTCTGTGCAAGATCTGATTGTCAATATTTGTCTAGGTATCTATGTTTTGGCCACATCAACCTGCTTCTGTCACCCTGATACTGTAAACATCTTCCTGTCTTTTCCTACTACAGAGACTCTTTCTTATCTTGAATAGTGAACTTGAATCTTTGAGTAGGAGCTTCCTCTTATTTGTCAAATCTTAGAACTCAATCAAGTATTTTTGTCTTCACTCTCACTTAAATTTTTATTCATAGAAGTAACTACTATCTGAATTTACTGTGATCACTTATTTTCTAACTGCTCATTGTTGTTGTTGTTAGATGCCATCAAGTCCTGTCCAACTCATAGTGACCCTAACAGGACTTTCAATGGCTGTTTCGGGTTTGCCTCGGGAGTGGGTTGCCATGTCCTTCGCCCACTTTTGCAGGGCTAAGACCTCAGGGACTGCAGAGCAGGGCTCTACCAACTAAGCTAAATCCCAGCCCCAGCTACTCATTGATTATCCCTTTATACGCCTAGTCCACAAGATAATATTCAGTTTCCTGATTCATAGCTGAGAAGTGTCCTTGCTTGTGGAGGCTCAAAATAAATAATTGTTAGATAAGAAATAATAACAATTGTTACTTATAATAATTTTCGTAATATGTTTCTTAAAGAACCTTGAATGATATTAGGCATAATTCCATACATTCTCATTCAAATTCTTTAGAAATATAATTGCAAATATTTTACTTACCTTTTGTAGATAGTACAGACACAGTGATTTTCACTAAGTTCATGTGAAGGTAAAAGCAACCCTCCTCCCCCCAAAAAAGTCTCTACATTTATTCTAATGTTAAACATTTTGTAAGAATTTACTCATGTTCTAATTTTCTGTTGTCATTGTTTTTCCACCCAAATGAATTCATTCAAATCAAAAAATTCTCAAATGGTATTAAAAAATACCTCAAGATACGGAAACATGGCTAAATACTACACCTATGAAGAAAGGGAAAATAGATACTATACATGAGAAAAAAATTAATCCTCTTTTCTGGCAGCATGGATTTGAGAAATGAAATAATGTTGAAATGACTAAAAACTTGTAAATATCTATTCCACAAAGCAACACAAAATGTTTATCCAAATTTCTTTGTTTAATAAAAGGTAAGAAATTGTGGAACATCAGATTGAAGTTTTAAAAAATCAAGTTTGAATCCTGTCAGGTTGAAAGAGTATAGTCTTAGAAGCAGCACTGAAAATTTCAGTACCAAAAGATGCTGCAAATCTCTACTGAGTCACTCACCAATAGAAGTCTTCTATTAATGTGTAATTTTGTAATAAATATTTTCCCTATTTTCAGATAGTGTTAGCTGAATTCATCTTCAAATATTTTTCTTAGCTCCAGATCAGAAATATCTCTTTCAGTAATATAAGATGTGGAGTAGACAGTTTATTAAACTGATGTTATTAGCATCTGACATCTTTTAAATTTACTTCAATAAAATTGATAATTGGGCAAATTTATAAAGATTTTACGAACTTACGTATACTCTAAAAAATGTAAATAATTACAACAGAGAGCCATATTATACCCCCACTGGAACTATTTCAGGAACAGCTCATGACATTTTTAGTTATTGATAGAAATTTACTTCTATAAATGTGTTTACTGAATCTCTTTAAAGCAAACTGAAAACTGATTCCATATTCTTTTAAAATATATCTGGTTATTACCTATTTTGAAAATGAGTAATAATAATAAGACAAGTATGAAACAAAATGAATAATAGCAAACACGTATTAAACGCCATGTACTATGTACTACAAAATTTTTAAGTTAATTTTAGTATTAAATTAATTAAAATAATTCTCTTAATAACCTGGAAAAAATAAAGTATTTTTATACCCAAACTGTTGTGCTAAAAGATGTTGAACAACTTTTCTTACTCAAAATATGTAGCTTGAAAGTATCAAAATTAGCATTACTACCAATTAGGTAATATGAATCTTGACCACAAAGTCTTGACTATTATGTTTTACTGCCTACCAATGGAAATTTCAAGTCCTTAGCACATACATGTTTATTCGTTCTCACAGTTTAGAAGATCACGATCTTTGAGGTTGTTACTGAAGTTCAAATATCGGTTGTGTCATTTACTACATTTTCTTCATTTTGAAGTTCTTTAACTTTGAAGAACTTCATTTTTCTCTCTTCAATAAAAAATAACAATTATCTTCATCATTTCTCAAGCATTGTCACAATAATGAACTATTTTTACATACTGAGAAATTTCCAGCATTCTGCTTGACAGAAGCCTGGTCATTAATAAATATTAATATCCATTCCTTCACTTTAATATTTCAAAGAATATACATATGGAAGTTAGAATGCATAGCATAGTCATCATACATGATTTAAAAGACCAGAATAGCCAATGAGTGTCACAAATTAAAAAAGAGCTAACTTTTTACGTAGTTTGAATGTTCTTTTGACTGAAAATAAGAACTGGTTACAAACCGGAGCAATATGCCCATGTTTTTCCACAGGTTTTATTCAGAGATATCATTTACAGAGACTTGAAAAATGTTTAGTCTGTATTTGGGAATAAGTTCAAGATTATCAATAATTATGATTGATAGCAGTTTTTGGTTAGTGCCAATGATGGCTTTTTAGAAAGTGAAAATTGTAGCAGAAAATCATACAGTATACCTTGATGTGCCCAGAGAAATAATTAGGCTACTGAAAACAGCTATGCAGTTTTTCTGAGTAGAAAGCCAAGTATATGGAGTCAATGGGGGCTAAAACCCAGCTCAGGTTCCATGAGACAATATCTTCAATTATACACGGAGAATATACAATCTCAAAACCTTGAAAAGTAAGATCAGTTAATGCTAAAATACGCTTCATTAGCACTTACACAAAATCACAGTATAGCCAGGTACCCAGGATTTCAGGACATTGTGTGTTTGTACACACATATGTACAAATTTTTCAGTTAAAATTATTTTTTTGTATACTACCAATCAATATTTACTAAGAAAAATTATTCAGAGGCATTTATGATTTTGTTATATCACTTTTAATATGAAATGTGGAGATAGACACATAAGATTTTTTCTCCTAGAAATAAGATTCACCTTCTACCACTAATTGTGTCAATGAGTAATTTTTCATGTTTTTGATGCTATAAAATATTATTTCTAACTTATTTTTAGTGTTTGTAGGTCACATTTTATATGGTTGGGTCATAATTTATTGTCATAATTTGTTATTGATTTTTCTGTTATATTAATCTTGTTCTTATATACTTGTTTAAATCAATCTTTGCATAAACAGCTTCAGGTTTAATATGTCAAGAATATTGCCAATTTGTTTCTTTGTTTGGTTTAAACAAATTGCCAAATTGTTCTTGAGAAATGTGCTCATTTCTCAAGTCAATAATATATATTAGAATGTCATCCTACCACAGCCTTATAATATCTCCAAATAGCATTATTTTTATCTTCAAAAATATGACAAACAATATTACATTATAAAATTAATCATAAACTGTAATATTATTTTTTCTTGAGAATCATTTGCTTTTTTTTCAGTACTGAGGAGTTGAACCCAGGAGCCCATGCTTAAATGCTTTGCAAGTGGTGTACCACTGAGCTGTATGCCCTGCCCATTTTTTTATTTTTTATTTTGAGACAAGGTCTCATTAAATTACACGGACTGCCTCTGGTCTTGAACTTGTGATCTTCATGCCTCTGCCTCCCGAGTCTCTGGGATTACAGGTGTGAGCCACTGCACCTGACTACTTATCTTCCTTAGAAAATTACTAAATATATATTTCTTTACACTGGATTTTTCTTACGGTTTTAAAAGCATTCTTAAGTTATCTTTCTGGGAAACAATATTGAACTAAAACACGGTCAATGTATTTTAACAGGTTGAGCACCTATATCTCCACAACTCAATTGAACATACAGAACATTACAAACATTTCAGAAAGATTTTCCTTTCTTCTATTCATGTATGCTGCAGTGCTAACCCCATCCTCAGTTTTCTCATTATAAAAATATGTTGATTTTTTAATTATAAATACCAGAAATCACACAATGAATGTCTGGGTTTTTCACTCCATATTTTCTATGGGATTGACACATGATCTTGACAGAAGCAGAAATTTATTTATTTTATCACAATATATTGAAATATTGATTCATTACTGTTTAATTTATGCACTTACTACAGGAAAATTCCATATTTTCTTATTTATGGATATTTAGGATGTTTCCAGTTTTTGGCATTCTTGACTAAAGTACCAATGAGTCATCTTCTGCCTATTTTTTGGAGGAAATATTTACCTATTTTTTTTGTGTATACACACAGGAGAAAAAGTACTGCTTTATAGGATTTGCACATTTTCAGCTTTAATAAACAATAATGGTAATCCTCTGTGGTTGTATTTACTTACATTTCTAATAGCAATGTATGAAAATTCTAGTTTTCCTATCTACTTACTAATACCTGTTCATGTTTCCAGGCTTATAGTTTTAGTTGTTTTGTGCATAATTCTAATATATTGTAGTTACATGGACATTTCCCTGTGATTAATGACATTTAAAACATGTTTATTATCCATCAGAATATTATCTTTGCAAAGGTAAAATTGAAAATTTAAAAATATTTCTATTATATTTTAACTCTTTTTCATGAGAATTTACTAGTTCTTTACAAAATCATAATAGTGTTAATACACTTTGCTAACATCTCCTCTCACTCTGAGTTTTTTAGTAGTCATACTGTTTCACTTTTGGTGAGCCAGGGATCTTTGATGCTATCTTATTCTGGGCATTATGATAATATGTTATAATGGATGTAGATTCTGTTATCTTCCTTTGAGGAGTGTCAATTTTTGTTTTAGTAGGACACTTAAGTTAGATTCAAATTCATGTCTCTTTTCCCTTTTTGAAAGCTGCAGGGAATTTCTGCTCAGTTCTCTTAGACTTCCAAATATGATTTTGCAGTGTGAACTTTGGAATTTCCCCTCACACATGCTTAATCCCAGTGTTAACCAATGATATGGGTAGTATTGATTTGTAGATTTGTGTCCACCCTTCTGTAGCTTCCCTCTTTCTTCCATTTTCCCTCTAATTTTCCAACCTCTCTCCTAGATGTGAATTCAGGCTTCTTTCTCTAAGGCATCAAGATAATTTTCTGCTTGAATTCAAGCCAACATTGGCTCTACACACTGGAAAATACCTTAGGTGAAAGCTACATAAAGATTAATCTTATACCATACAGGATTTTTATTTATTGAACTGATATGTTTTCATTTTCTGCTGTTTTTTTATAGCACTCTGTGATCACATAGTGGGATTCCCCTGATATATACAGACATAGAGATCAAGGGTAATCAGACACAGTATTCTGATATAAATTGCTCCCTCATTATTAAATGCAGAGTTCTACATTTAATTTTTAAAGCTGAATTTTTAAAGAAAAACTATTGTAAAATATATGTAACATAAAATTAATATTTAACTACTTTTAAGAGTATAATCCAATGACACCAAGTATTCTCATATTGTTGTATAATGTAAGCACTAACCCATACTCTACTAATTAAAAAAATAACTTTCCATCCCCTACTCTATCCCCTAATAACTATCATTCTATGTTTTGTTTCTATGAATTTGGTTATTCCAAGTCCCTCATATAAGTGGAATCAAGTCCCTCATATAAGTGGAAACAAACAGTGTTTGTCCTTTTGTGTCTTGCTTATTTCACTCAGCAGAATTTTGTTAAATTTTACTCATATCATAGAAAATATCGGAATTCTGTTTCACTTTATTGCATACATTACATGTATATAACATAAGATAAAGAATTTTTTAATTATTTGCCTGTGCTTCAAGATAATTCTGTTTTTTTTTTTTAGCCCTACCAGCATCTGTAAAACTAATGTTATCTCTGTTTAAGAAAACAATAGTTTCAATATCTTTATTATTTGTAATTTGGTATATTAAAAAATGTAAGTAATTATTTTAACATTTAACTGATATTGTGCTTCTGGGTGACATATGACCCCATGACACATGTAAGCTCTCTTAGGTAAGTGCTACAGTGATCTATGTCTAAAACCCACTCTCGAGTGTATTTTGATCCTGTGACACAAGTTAAAGGTTAGTTTTAATTTTCTTGAATACAAGTGAGTTTGGCCATCTCTTAAAATACAAATCCATTTGCATTTTTACACACCATCTTTCTATATTTATCACCCATAAGTACATTTTGTTTTTTTCTTGCTACATGTATTTTTAAGATTTTTAAATATAAAGAAGTACCTTTCTTGTGTTTTCTGTTTTGAAAATATTTTGTAATTTTAGTGTTATTTGTGATTTTTAAATATTTGTATTCCAGAAATTGACATGTTACATTTCAGTTTAAATTCTAGATTCTGAGTCTTTAAAGAATTTGTTCACACATAAGTTTTCTTTGTTTTGTTTTGTTTTGTTTTCATGATTTTCCATGCAAGCGTTTAAAACTCACATAGCTTTCAATTTTGTAGTTACATATTTAATTGATTGCTACTTACCAGAGTTTAAATAATGGAATATTCAACTTCTTAAAAATAAATTCCTGGGAGCAGGGTGAGGTGGTGAATGCCTGTAATCCCAGTGATTAGAGAGGTGTAGTTGAGATGATCAGAAGTTCCAGACCAGAGGCAGTCTACATAACTGATCAAGAAACCCTGATTTCAAACCCTGGTACTGTAAAAACAAACAAACAAACAAACAAACAAACAAAACATTTGGTTAAAAATGGCACATTGGATTTAAATGCCAATAACATTGTATGTAGACTGTCAAAATGAGGAGGCATAATGGTAAACATCCATTAATCATTGTACCATAGAACATACATAGTATGACTCTAAGAAAATTAGAAATTTCAAAGGGAAATATAGCATATAAATATCAACATTCGAGGCATGAGTGAACTAAAATGGACTGGCATGGGCCAGTTAGAATCAGACACTCATATGATCTACCGTACTGGGAATGACAAAACGGGGTTATATTCATCTTCAAAAAAGACATCTCAAGATCTACACAGAAGTGCAATGCTATCAGTGGTAGAATAATATACATAGGCTTACAAGGGCTGGGGCTTAGCTGTGTGAGTAGGGTGCAGCTCTGCACTCTCTGAGGAAGTGTGTTCAATCCCCAGCACTGCAATAAAGGGAGAAGGACATGGCAATCCACTCCTGAAGCAAGCCCAAAACAATCAGCTGCTGAAAACCCTATGAGGGTCGCTATGAGTTGGACACAATAGGAGAGCATCTAGCAACAACAAGGAAGGCCAGTTAATATGACTATTATTCAAATTTACTCACCCATCCCTATGGCCACAAATGAAGATAGTGAAGACTTTTAGCAGGTCCTGCAATCTGAAATACATTGAATATTTATTCAGGATGTACTGATAATTACGGTGATTCCAATGCAAAATTTCAAAACAAAGATGAAGTCTCAATAGTTGGAAAATACGGCCTTGGTAACAGAAATGATACTGGAAATCATATGATAGAATTATGTCTGAAAAATGACCTTTTCATGGCAAGTAAGTTTTTCACCAACATAAATATTGACTATACACATGGAACTGACCAGATAGATCATACAGGAACCAAATTCACTACATTTTTGGAAAGATAAGATGGAAAATCTCCATATCAAATGTCAGAACAAGACCAGGTGCTGATTGTGGATCAGACCATCAACTGCTCATATGCAGGATCAAACTGAAACTGAGGAAACTTAGAACATGTGTACAAGAGCCAAGGTATGATCTTGAGTATATCCCACTTGAGTTCAGAGACCACTTCAGGAAGAGGTTTAATGCATAGAAGACTTAAAGATTTGTGGTATGACATCAAAAACATCATTCATAAGGAAAGCAAAAAGTTACTAAAAAAACAAGAAAAAAAAAAAGAAAAGACAAAATCACACATCACAAGACACTCAGAAACTTTTCCTGAATGTTGAGTAGCTAAAATGAAAGGAAGACATGATGAAGTTAAGGAATTAAATAGAAGATTTCAAAGGGTGGCTCCAGAAGACAAAATCAAATATTATAATGTCATATGCAAAAGAGCAGGAGATAGTAAACTGAAAGGGAAAAACACACTCTGGCTTTCTGAAGCTTAAGGAACTGTGGAAAAAATTCATGCCTTGAGTGGCAATAGTGATGGATTCTACAGGGAAAATAATAAACAATGCAGGAAACATCAAATTAAGATAGAGGGAATATACAAAATCATTATACCAAAAAGAATTGGTGGATGACCAACCATTTCAAGAGGTTGCATATGATCAGGAACCAATGATACTGAAGGATGAAGTGGAAGGAATTGGTGAAACACAAGGCTCCAGGAATTGATGGGATACCAATTGAGATGTTTCAACAAACAGATGCAGCATTGGACTTGCTCGCTCATTTATGCCAAGAGATTTGGAATACAGCTACCTGGCCAAATGACCAGAAGAGATCTATATTTGTGCCTATTCCCAAGAAAGCAGATTGTGCTACAGATCATTCAAAAGTGACTGTAGCAAAATATAGATCGGGAATTACCAGAAGATCAAGCAGTGTTCAGAAGAGGGTGTGGAACAAGGGACATCATTGCTGATGTCAGATGGATTTAGCTGAATGTCTAAAACACCAGAAAGATGTCTATCTATGTTATATTGAGTACACAAAGTATTTGACTGTGTGGATCATAACAAATTTTGAATAACACGTGAAGAATTGGAATACCAGAGCATCTAAATGTACCAATGAGGAATGTGCACATGGACAAGGAGGCAGTCATTCCAACAGCACAAAGAAACACTTCCTTGTTTAAAGTTGAGAATGTGTGTGCCAAGGCTACATACTTTCACTGTACATCTCCAATCTCTCTGCTGAGCAAATAATCTGAGAAGCTGGACTTTATGAAGAAGAAAACAGGATCATGATTGGAGGAAGACTCATTATAACCTGCATTACACAGACTATGCAACTCTGCTTGCTGAAAGTGAAGAAGATTGAAACATTTAGTTATGAGGATCAAAGAACACAGCCTTCAGTATGGATTGTGCCTCAATATAAAAAAAACAAATATTCTTATAATTGGGTCGGTAAGCAACTTCATGATAAATGGAGAAAAGATTGAGATTGTCCACGATTTTGCTTTGCTTGGTTCTACAATCAACATGATGAGAAGCAGCAGTGAAGAAAGACACATTGTATTTGGAAAAAGCTGTTGCAGAAGACCTCTTTAAAGTGTTGAAAATTAAAGATGTCACATGGAAGATGAATGTGTGCCTGACTGATGACATGGTATTTTCAGTTGCATCATATAGTTGTGAAAGCTGGACATTGAATAAGGGTTACAGGAGAATAATTGATGCTTTTGAATTATGGTGCTGTAGATGAATGTTGAGTATACCAGGGAGAGCCAAAAGAACCAGCAGATCTGTCCTAGAAGATGTGCAACCAGAGTGCTCTTTAGAAAGAAGGATGGCTAGATGCATCCTGTGTATTTTGGACATGTTGACAGGAGGGACCAATCCCTGGGAAAGGACGTCATGTTTGGGAGAGTGGCAAGTCAATGAAAAAAATGAAAACCCTCAGCTAAATGGCTTGACACAGTGTCTGCAACAATGGGCTTAAACATAACTAAGATCTTGTGCCTGGAACAAAATCAGGGTGTGTTTCGTTCTGTTGTACACAGGGTCACTATGAGTTGGACTGGATTCAATGGGACCTAACAATAACAAACGTAGTATGTGTACTTTCCCTGAGTATTTCTTTCTATTTTCAGATTCTTTTCTATTTTATTGATTAATTTGTATACTCCATGCATGTTAGCAAATCTTTTTAAAATTAAATGAGTGTTCTCTCCATTAATAAATAACATTAGTGTCTCTTATTTCTCCATGTTACTTTAAGATTTAGTTTGCCAATTTGCAACACAGCAAATCATTCCCTGCAAAGCAATAGTTAATTAGCTGCCATTATATCAAAATGATTTTGATATTTGCAATATTGAGTGCTCACTATAGTGACAAAATGTGGCTTTCTATCTATTATAATTTTATAGATATTTCTTTATACTATTCCTTTGTTGTTGCTAGTCAAACTTTGTCATAATTTTTAAATGCTTCCTATGGTGAATTTTATTATTGTTTGAATATAAAAATTATTCATTTTCATGTACAAATTTCACAAAAAAATATATATTTAACTGCCCTCTCATTTTATTTCTAAAAGTTTTCAGGTCATTCTTTGGATTTCTCAAACTATTATTAAGATCATTAACAAACTTATTAAGAAGCAAATTTTTCACTTTGTCCTCCTGAATATTTCCTTCTTTTCTTATATAATTATCTTGACTTGAAATGTTTAATACTACTTGAACTTCAAAAAGAATTTTTCTGGGGAATATCTGTTATATATGATGATCACGTATGATTTGTAATACAATGTTTTTTAAATAGACATGCACGTATTTCCTTCTAAATTTAAAAAATTCTGGAATTATGATTTATTACCATAAGATTTTCAGCAACTGTGGAAATGTTACCATGACTTTTACACTTGGATAAATAAATATTGGTATAACATAACACTATTTTCTAGTACTATATCATAACATTTGCAGAATGGTCCCAACTTGGTTTAGTTGCATTAATACTGTGCAGTTATGTTGCACCTAATTTCTTATATTTATCACTTTACATTATTATTCAAATGCAATATTACTACTATTTTACCTCTATTCTTAAATTTTTTTGGCCTTAAATTTGGAAACCCATATGATTAATGGGAAAATTTTCTTCCATTTTCAAGCTTTAGAATTTTTAAGCATTATATAACTTTGAAATTTTGATAGAATGTAACCCCAAATTGTTTGCTACTGCTGCTTTTATGGAAAGATTTTTGCACAATTTCTATTTTTTCCAGAGTTGTTGGTCAATTTGAATTTTTAAAATTATGTTCTATGGTAAATTATGAGTGTGTATTTTCCCCGAATATTGCTTATTTGACCCAAGATTTTCAAATGTACTTGGAGAATATATAACAAATTTCAGTGTTCCTTTATTCTGAATATAAAGTCATTTTTATTTTATTTCCCAGGGTGCTGAGGGTGGAACACAGGGCCTTGTGCATGCTAGGCAAGTGCTCTACCACTAAGCTACATTCCTAGCCCCAATCTAGTCATTTTTATTTTCATAATGGTGTGCTTTTTATTTTTATTTTTTAATTAATTAATTTATTTTTATTTTTATTTTATTTCATTTATTTATTTATTTATTTGTGTGTGTGGTACTGGGTCAGGACCCAGGGCCTCGTGCTTGCATGGTGCTGGACCACTGAGCTGCACCTCCAGCCCATTTTTTTACTGGTTTTTTTTTTTTTTTTTTTTTGAGACAGCGTCTTGCCTAATTACGTAGACTGTCTCTGCTCTCAAACTTTTGATCTTCCTGCCTCTGCCTGCAGAGCTGCTGGGATTACAGTCGTGCGACACCTTGCCTGGCTCACAATGGTGTGCTTTTGTAATTATTTATTTTTCTCTTGATTGAGTTTCTGGGATTTTATATTTTATTATTTCGTATTTAATGTGTTGTTTTAATTCATCTCAATCTGATTTCATCGATATTAGTAGGTTTTCCATCTTTCCTTGCATAATTTTGTCCATGTCAATCATTTTTAGCTGGATGTTTAAGTCAAATTTGTCCTATTTATAAATTTCTCTTTGTTCCATTTTATGCTCTTTGACTATGTTATTAATAATATTTCTGATTTATTTTGATTTATAGTTACCACATTGTTTTTTCTCTTAAACTAATCATATATTCATATAACAAAGATGTACACAGAAACACACATTATATGACATAAGACTTCGATCTTCTATTTTTCTTAAATAATAGCCTATTCATTTTTTAAAAAGTGAATCTCATTTACAAATACTGATGTTGATTATTTTTTCTTCAGTCTTATATGCTATCTGTTTCCAGTGATTTCTTTACTTGTACTCTTATAGTCAATAACTTCCAGGGTCTTGTTCTTAATATATGTGTACATGTTTGTTTGATAGTATCATTATATTTTACATTCAGTTTTTATTTTGGGTTTGTAATTATTCCTAGTTTCATTAAGATGACAATTTTTGGCATGGACTTCCTACTTTATTGTTGTATGCATTTTATAGGGTTACAGCTCATTTTGGGGTTAGAAATGCCTTTCCCGGGCCTGGGCAGGGTGGCACAAACCTGCTTTCCAGCACTTTGGAGGCTCAGGCATGAGCTTCTCAAGTTTGAGGCAAGCCTGAGGTACATAGGAAGAACCTATTTCAAAAAAAAAAAAAAAATTGCAGAGCTATTTTAAAGTGGAAATTACACTGTCAATTTTAATGAAAGTTCATAAATAAATTGTTCATTTGGTTCCAACTGAACAACTGTCTTACAGTGAGTGTAAAATGCAACTCTGCACGTTAGGCAACCATATGCAATGGTTGTATCATGACTGAGAAAAACAAACAACATAAATGTCACCTTTTAGTTATACAATGGCAAAAATGTGTTTCTTAATTCAATGTTTATGTATTACATATGTAAGGAGTATAAATAAGTGTCATGAGATTTAGGACAAATGACAAAAATCATAGGTCACTTATAATTATTATGAGTGATTTATGTGTGTAATTGTCTTGCCCATTGTTACCAGAATAAGTATTCAGTCTAAATACTGCCTTCTATTAACTGAAAAACTTTTTAGTGCTTTGCCTGCCTTATTTGGAAAATAGAATATTAGTTACATTGCTAGTATCAGTTTTTGTGGGTAATTTTGTGAGGGCTCTGCAAAATCTTATTCAAATAGCTGTGGCACTATTATATGAATTAATTTAACTTATGGTGAAGTAATGAAAAAAAACAATATACAACACTAAAACAGTGAGGCTTATGTTAGTTAATACAACCAAGGTTTTAAAAATATCCATGACACATAATTCGAGTGGGTGTGTTCTAGTATGCTGCCCATAGTCACTCTTAAGTTACATTCTAATGACCTCATATCCTCCCACTTGTATGCTTTTTTAGTCTACCTGCTAAACTATTGAGTAAATTTGTTCTTGTTTTTTAATCATTTTACTCAATCTGTAGAGAAGATGAGAAATGTTCAGTGATGATTAACTTCATCCTTCTGTAGATATAATCAAGGGCATTATGCTCATTATTATTTTAACTCTAATTTTAAATGTATTATTAATCATTTTCTTCTTTCCTGATGACAAAAGAAAATCTGGGTGATTATTTAACAACCAAGTACCACCAGCTGGTACTCCAGGCTGGTAGAAGTCACCATGTGTTACCATTTCATCCTTAAAAATGAGAATGCAAAAGGCAGATTAAGTTCATAAATGACTTTGAATATGAACCATGGAAAAACATCAACATTTTAATGCTATAACCAATCATCCAAGAGATGGGGTGGGAAATGAAAGATATCAAGAAAAATTAGTACACATTAATTAGTTTAGCTAACTTATGTGACTTCCATTATAAAGTGTCCTCTGAAAGTTCCAAGGTTCCACACTTAGAATTTAATTCAAACAATGCCTGCTTATTAATGTCAAAAAGATAAGTCTAACTATAAAGATATAGAAGCAGCACTGGGCACTTTGGCTCAGGCCTGTAATCTCAGCTACTCAGGAGGCAGAAGCAGGATCACAGGTTCATGGTCAGAAATAGCCTTTGAATTTTGCAAGACTCTGTCTCAATTAAATCTAAAAATAAAAAAGAGGATATGTATGGAGCTCAGTGGCAGAGCACACACAAACTGTGTGAGGCCCTGGGTTCAGCCCCTCAGTACCACTAAGTGTGTGTGTGTGTGTGTGTGTACATGTGTGTGTGTATATATATATATGATGAGAATATTGCTCAACAGAGAGATAGCAGCGTACATTCAAAAGCTTATTTTAGTCCTTTGTAGTCTACTTTACAGTTATGCCACTGCTTTTTGCTTATCTTGGAATAATTCTGCTGTATATGGACCAGTGAATAGTTCATTTTCTTTCATTAATCCTAAAGTATGGATTCTATGATTAACTCATAAACTACTCCACTGACTTGCATCTTCTCCTCAGGTGCTCAGTGCAAAATTTGGTTAATTTTAGACTAGACACTTAAAATTATTAAGTGCTTCACTTAGAGCATTAAAATTCCTATAGTATAAAACAAAAATGTAATCAAATATGTTTCATATAGGTTTTAATCTTGGAAATTAATAAAAGCAGATCACTTTTTGCATTATTCAATATATCTCATTGAATCAGAGGGAAAACACAGTTATTTTGTTTTACAGAGGAATTCTAGCCTCCACTTTACTGGGAAGATTAAATGAGGTAAGAACTGAGATAAGAGTGAGGAGCTAAATAAATAGAGGTTAACCTTCTTACCTTTTCATTTCCCTACTTCTCCCTCCTCCATTAAACTGGATCTGTATTCTAGCTGTCTTAAGGAACTAACCTCTCCCATGACTCTCTCTTTTGAATTCATGAGAACTTTATGCTGCTCTGAGCAGTAAGAAAATGGGAATAGGCACTCTTTATGTGGCTATTACCACCTTATTGTTTTCCTTCTCCTGCTTTGCTCCTCCAAGCTGTTGTAAATTTGGGTAACAACAGCAAAAAACATAATTAGATGGCCTCTTCGTCCTTGGTGCCCTTCATTGGGAGGTCATCCTCCCTTTGAAATCTTTCTGACAGGGTTCTAGGCAAACATGCATAGGGCCGGCACTCAGTTGAGTCCTTACTTATAACTTTATATTATAATTTTTTATCTTGATGGTCATAATTAGAAAGAAAAGGGAAATGTTTTGTTATGGTGTGATAGCTTCTAACTGAGAGAGAAGGTAAGAGGGCAAAAGTTTATCCAGAGTGGTGTCATGAAGGAATAGAAAACTGAAGGTTTCTGTGGCCAGTTTGACCTCATACAGCTACTGAGTTGTGTGAAATACTTATGATCATAAATGAATAATTTAAATTTCCACTACTCTTTAGCAATTTAAATCATCATCTAAATATTTGAAATCTGTAAGAACTTACTAGGTTTCTAAAAGGTAAAAAAAGGAAGATAATTTTATCATGCTAAGAAAGAAAAAATAAACAATTTTAGATAGCTTTTTAAAAAATATCCACTAATAAATTGTTCAATTGAAATTCAGAGCATTATTTTATCATATAAATTAGTTTATGAAGTCTACTATAGTTCCAAATCATCTCTAATGTGTATTCCAGGGACCTGCCATTTCATCTTCCCACTCCTCATTCCCAGTACCATTGGACAATTTTTCCCTACTCTGCTCCCCTTTATTTCATCTTAACACTGCCCCAGATTGAGTTTTACTATAGCACCTAGAATCTTCCTTGTGCTTACCCGAAACTCCAAACTTGGAAACTTAGTTTTTGTGAATGAATGTTAGTTTCTCTGTTTCTGCTAAGCCACAGTTGTAGTAACTTTATGTAAGTCCTCTAAGATTTTTAATACAAGATCTCTAAAGAAGCCTTGATACCAGCAATGAGTAATAGTTACATAATTCTGCTTCTAAATTATTTATATACATCATCTCATATAATCATAATAACCCTCCTCTAAGGCTAGGGAAGATTAAGAAACTGAAACACCATGTAGTTAATTAACTTTTCCAAGGCCACTAAATTCTGCTATAAGAAGAGTAGAAATCTGGATCCAGCCTTCACAGGTTTCTAGTCTGTGTTGGAGAGCACTTTATTAATCTCTCAGGACTACTTCTTAATAATAAACTGTCTTTCAAATTCTTTACATTCTTGTTTCCCTCTCTATCTCAGCTCCACTGGATACTGTGATGGTTTGAATACAAAATGTCACCTATAGGCTCATGTATTGTACTCTTGGTCCCCCGCTGGTGGCACTGATTTAGAAGGTTGTAGAAACCAAGAAGTGGGGCCTAGCAGGAGAACTTAGACTGCCAGATGCATGTCCTTGGGGGCTGTCTCTGGTCCCATGGCTCCTCTGTCTTGAGCTCTGCTTGCAGTCTGCTCTGAGGTGAGAAGCCCTTCTACCACAGGCTCCCACCACCAGGATGTTCTGTTCAAGTACAAGTAGCCAGCCAAGTGACTGTGGACTGAGTCTTCTGAAACTATTAACCAAAATCCCTCTTTCCTCCCTTAAGTTGTTTTTGTCAGGTATTTAGTCACAGAAAGAAAAGTAACTAAAACCTATAACTACACATAACTTTGTCTAGAACTCCCTGACATACCTAGATTGATAACATAATTGTGTGTTCTTTACCACACATAAAAGTTAAATAAATGCATCTATCTTTCATTTGATTCAAGAATTGTGCTATACATATATAAATAAAACAGATCCCTTGCTCTCCCTAAACTTACTAGTGGTAGAAACTGTTGGAGAAAAAATTTAAATGGTAGAATGTGAGAAAATTGAGATTAAAGAACTGAAAACAATCCTGTTTTAGTGAGTAGAAGGACTGCGACAGCTACCTTTAGCCCCACACTTAGATAAGAAATAGGCCATAGGACAATTTATTCCTCTACTTTGGAGTTCACCAAAATTAAATTTGAAAATGGGTAACCTTAAAATGTTCTAAATGGCCTATCAAAAATATTGATTTTCTAAAACCAAGATAATGAAGGTAAATCTAGAACCAGTTTAAATACTTCAGATTCTTACTTTTCTAAGGATGGCCTCATGTAGTATGGTAGGAAATAGGGGAAATAAAGGAAATAAAGAATAATAATTATCATTTTTGAACATCTACCATGTTTCTGTCTATAACCATAGCACTGTGGCATCAGATTCTGTAAGATCTAGGAAGCTAAGCAGGGTCGTGCCTGGTTAGTCCTTGGATGGGAGACTGCCTGTGAAAACCAGGTGCTGTAGGCTTGAGAGAAGGACCTGGCAACCCACTCCCAAAAACCAATTAGCCATTGAAAACCCTATGAATAGCAGAGAACACTGATAATAGTGTTTCACCTGTTGTACATAGAGTTGCAACTAACAACAAAAACAACAGCAAAAACCATGTTCAAACAAAATATTGCTAAACTTTATCACATTATCTCATTGATTCCTCACAAGACTCCTTATGGTAGATAATATTTTTTTCTTTTTTCAGATAAGAAATTGAGGCTCAAATAAATCAATTATCTTAAATAAATAGTAAGTAATAAACTCAGTCCTCAAACAGCCCTGTTTGATTTCAAAGCCCAAGTGATTTAACCTTAACTGACTTTCCAAATCCTTCCTGATTCCAAATTGGATAATATAAAATCACATTTCAATCACTTACATTATGATAAATTTTAAACTTTGAAGAATGTTATTCTAGAATTTTCTTGTCTGTCTTGTGCAAGAAATTTAGCTTAGCTTTATTCCCACTAACTTTCCAAGATAAGTAAGGCTCTTCATAAATCTGAGCAATCCCCAAGTTGTTCCTGAATAGGCCATAGTCTTTCCCATGTCCACACATTTACTCAGCCAATACATAAAGGTCTCCATATTCAGCACCACTACCTTTAAATACCATCTCCTTGATGAAGACTTTCCACTCGTTTACCATTATAAGATTATCCTTGTTTATAGCTATAGCACCTCTATAAAACTTTGTATTTCTACTCATCTGATTAATTTTTATGTTTCCACCTCTGACTATCTCTTTAGACTATGCACATCTCAAGAATTTTGATTTGTTCACTTCTGTTAATCAATATTACAGTATCAGTCACTGTGTTGGTATTTAATTACATTTTTAGAGTTAAATATGAAGATACTATATTTGCAATGGAAGTAGGGCATTCCATTCTACTCTCACCCTACCCCTTCCCTTTATTTTGAAATGGAAGTTAGGACCACCAAATGGAGAAGGTGAAACCCTCAGTGACAATACTTCTATGCCAGGTTGAGGCAGTGGTCTAGACACAGTAAATGAAAAGAACAAATTATTTCTATGGCTGAGCTGTGCTTTTCTTTTCTTTTTTTTTTTTTTTTGTTGTTGTAGTTTTTTTTTGGGGGGTCTGGAAATCATTAGAATGACTTTACATGTAGTGAATACTTCATTAAGATTTTTCTTCACAGAATTTTGTAATGAAAGAAAATATAAAACTTGTGGGAAGATCCTTAAATATTGAGTGGGACTGTTAATATGTAGTAGTAAATAACTGAATGGGAGTGTAAATCGAGGAGACCATAAATATGGTGGGACTTCTTTGCCTTTCAAAAATAATCCAATCACTGTCTACAATAGAAAACAACAATCTCAAAAATGTTCCAGCTGTCTCTCTCGTTCTGACATATTTTGACAAGCATTATGTTCCCATTATTTGCCCAGAGAATGAAACATTAGATACTGTCTCTGCGATCAAATATTGAGGGTAATAAAAAGAAATGTAGAAGGAAATTAATGTTTGAAATGCTTTTAAATAGCATATAAGTTCATTTCTTTAGGGAGAAACATTATATGAAATATATATCCTCAATGTTTGAAAGTATTAAATAATTCAAGATAACAAATATGATATAATATAAAATATAGAAAGTAATGATTGCAGATAAATTAAAGTATTCCGTCATAATGCCATTAAAGAGGGAAATGGGAATAAAAGAAACTGAGAAAAGATGGGTTTTAAACAGCATTGCTAAAGGACTAGACATAAGTTACAATATACTAACTATATTTGCTATATTAGGCTTATATGATCAAATAATATTCATAGCTCAGATTTTTTTTTAATTTAGTATAATGAGAGGAAGAAGGAGAGTGGCTACTAGAGACAAAATTAGTTTTATGAGGTGGTAGTTTAGATTTGGTTAGGTGACAGCAAGCAGAGTATGACTAGAGTAACACAGATTACCTCAAATGTACTTGCTTTCTATTAAAAACATTTTAGTGTAATATGATCAGCCTATACACATACTGCTTGTAAGCTATCCTTTGAGTCTTGTTCAAGTATATGTAACAGTTTCAAATTTATTGGAGTGATTAGTTAGTTGACCCCTTACAGCCAAAAGAAATAAAATGAAGGAAATGGGATTTCCCTTGAAAGATACAGAGAGGGAAACATAGAATTAAAAATTACATAACAATAGTGGAATTAGGAACTCAGGTCTGGAATCAGGCACCAGGGAACTACAGACTGTTAGTAGTCAATGATATTGTTATAAACTGAAGGTCAGTGTCTCTCCTCCTCTGCAAATCTATACAATGAAGGTCTACTCCCCACTACACACATAACAGTTATAGGAAGAAGAGTTTTAGGAGGCTCAGTAGATTTAGATGAGCCCATGAGGGTGGATGCCTCACAGTGCCATTATAAGAAGAGGAACAGGAATGAGAGAGCGCTCTCTCTCTCTCTCTCTCTCTCTCTCTCTCTCTCTTTCTCTCTCTCTCCTTTCTCCCTTCTCTCTTTCTGCTGTATGAGGGCACAATAAGAAAACAGGTATGTGTGCAAGCCAATAAGTGGACTCTCAGTAGAACCAGACAATGTTGGCACTGTGTTCTGGGACTTGTCAGGCTGCATGACTATCCACAATGGCCAATTAATGTCTACTGTTCAAGATACCCAGTCTATAGTATTTTGTTATAGCAGCCTGTGATGGTATCAGTTAAGATTATTTTCCCAAATAAATATTGGGGTTATGAATGACGATCTACTCTCTGCAGCAAGCATGAGTCACTGTCTTGGTAAAAGCTAATCTTTATGACTGTGGTGGAATCCGTATAAATTTTCCCTATGAGATCAGTTTCAGTAGTGACTTCCAGGTGATTATAAAATCTAGTGTGAATCCATATTTGTTTCTTAATTCACAAAATAGACTCCCCATGAAGATGACATTAAAAAAAGCTCAATCTTATTCTAAGGAAACTATTAAATGATTGATAAATGAGAAAAGAGCTGTATGACAGTATTTGTATATGTATTATTATTTCATTGCTGTTGTTAGGTGCCCTCAAGTCTGTATCTGACTCATAGTGACCCTACTCACAACAGGCGAAACACTATTGTCAGTGCTTCTCTGCTATTCATAGGGTTTTCAATGGCAGATTGTTTTTTGGGAATGGGTTGTCAGGTCCTTCTCCCAAGCCAATGGTATCTGGTGTTCCCAGGTGCTCTCCCATCCAAGTATTAACCAGGCCCGACCCTGCTTAGCATCTGAGATCTTACCAGGATCTGACGCCACAGTGCTATGGCTTTAGGCATTATTTCATTATTACTGCTTAAAAATATTGTTTTAACACTGAAAATCTTCAAGTGATTCCAAGAACTTAAGAATAGACCTAATGCTTACTCTAGGGAAAGTAGGATATTTCTACAAGAACTTGAAACAAATATCTTTTCTTTTAGCTTTGAGCAGTGTTAAACATTTCCCCTAAGGAATTTTAGCAACAGTAGAACATTATTTTTAAATTAACTTTTTCATTAAACGCTTGTTTCCCTTGAAAAGGGAACAGCTGTTAGTGCTGGCAGACTGTTTTCTCCCAATCTCTGAGTGCAAATCAAAAACAATTTGTTTTGTGAATAATCTACAGTATGACAATTTGTCTACAAATATGTCACTGCCTGTTTACTTCAGTATGTGTCAATTGGATTTAGCCCCGTATTTGCAGAGAAGAGAGTAAGGCAATCTTGACAGAAGCCCTGCCTGCTGGCCTGGCGCTACAGCCTTTCCCTCAGCTTCCTGTTGCCACTGAGAACCATGGGGGAGTGAGCGGCCACACACTGTGCAGAGTGTGGCATAGCAGGACTAGGCCAGCTACAAAATTAAAGACCTGGGCTCTTACAGAGAGAATAGAGAGCTGTTCACACAGGGGCAGATCTTTTCGTACAGTGCTTTGATTAAGTCTAGGAAGAACCTTAATAGACTGCCATTTACTAGAAAGGAACCTTTTAGAGACAAGTGTTGAGGGGATGGAGATGGATTTTTTTCCCCCCTCTGTCAGCTCCCTCTTACCGAACAGCTGATGCTTGCATTAAAAGATAAGGGAAAAAAAAAAAAGCTTATTCAGCATTCAGCATTTACCGCTTTTCCAGGAAGGAAAAAGTTATTGTCAGCTTAGCTTACTTATATACAAGTATATCATCTATCATCCAATATAGGTATGATTTACCCTTTGTATTTAGTGATATCATGGTCAAACCTCTTTCTCATAGACAGGCACAGTATTCTTCTCTCTCATATAGATATCTGCAATGCTTGCATATATTCATAAGACTGACCTGAGCTTGTGAACTCAAGTACCTCACTACCTTGTTTCTATGGTCTGTGGATTACTCAAACCGATTCTAACATTGCTATTTTGTGACAAAGGATAAATGTTGCCTTTCAAAGCACTGAAAAGCAGCATTAGTGTTATGATAACCCAGTTACTAATCCCTATCCATTTTCCAAATGTTTGCTCTTTTGTATACATAGTTTTCCTTTCAAACCTGAGATTCAGAAAGGAAATGGCAAATCTAATAGAGAAAAGATTTAAAGGGAAAATCTTAGTGTAGGGAATATATTCACCTGCTGAATTAATACATATATGGTAGATCCTTAGTTAATGGATTTCAAAGTGTTTTGAAAATAACTTTGAAAACCAAGGACAATCAAAAGATACTTATCTCAAGTCTCAAGTATGTAAGAAAGTATTATGGGAAAGAAAGTAAAAATCTGAGAAAAAAGGCAAATGTCATTTATTTTACAATGATACTATTTCTTTTCCCTTTATTGCTAACTGTTGGTGGGGTACAGAATATTACAGCATTTGCTTTTTCCATTATACAACTATTATATCATTTTTGGTTACACTTTCATCAACTTACAAAGTTTATAGAAATTTTTAACTAATAAGTAGTAAAACTCGTATACACATTTGGGTTTTATTCCTGTTTTTCCTATGTACTCATGAAGTTGCCTCATTTGCATTGAGATTATCCTCTCTCTATTTATCTCTTTACAATGAGGTGATTTATTTATTTATTTGCAGTGCCAAGGAGTTGAAACCAGGGCTTCAAACCTGCTAGATAAGTGCTCCACCACCGAGGTACACGCCCATCCTCCATTTTTATTATTGTTATTTATTTTGAGAAAGGGTCTTATTAAAGTATCTAGGCTGCCTCTGGCCTTGTACTCATGATCCTGCAGGCTGAGGCTCTTGAGTCACTAGGACTGCAGGTGTGCACTACCTTGTCCTACATCCAATGAAATCTTGTAAACATAAATTATGATTTTACATAAGGACAGTGACCGTAAGAAGTTAATCTGCCAGGTGTGGTGGCACATGCTGTAATCCCAGCAGCTCCAGAGGCAGAGGCAGGAGGATCACAAATTGGAGACCAGAGGCAGTCTACATAATTTAGGGAGACCCTGTCTCAAAACGTGAAAAAATGGGCTGAGGGTGCAGCTCAGTGGTCCAGCACTTGCAGAGCATGCAAGAGCAAGGCCCTGTGTTCAACCCCCAGTACCGCAAAACAAAACAAAACAAAACAAAACAAAACAAAGGTCTATCCTACTTCCTTCTTTAAGATGTGTTGTAAGAGTAGGCGTGGTGGCTCATACTTATAATCCCAGTAACTTGGCAGGCTGAATAAATTAAAAAATTGGCTGACAATATAGTTCAGTGGGAGAGCACTTTCAAAATATACGCAAGTCCTGGGTTCAACCCCCAAGTACCAGAAAGAAAAATGTAAAGATGTTGTGGAATACCTTAATAAACATCTTCCATACTAAGTGCTTCTGTCTTGGAGCTTCTTCTTAATCACCAGAGAAATCTGCAAACTTATTCTTTTTGTTTTTGTTTGGTGCCATCAAGTCAGGTCCAAGTCATTGCAACCCTATGTATGACAGAATGAAACACTCCCTGACTCTGTGCCCCATACATGAACCGTTTTTTGGGTTTAATAATCCATAAAACCTACAGTCTCCTTTAGAAAGGGGAACTCTAGAGAGACAGTGAAGCAGGAATTTCATGTTTTAAGAAAGTTAAATAAGTGAACAGAGATACAAATTTTCTTCCTAAGATTGCCTATAGGCTAGTCAGGGAAACCCTTCTTTGGAGTATCCAAACAGCATAAAGTGAAGGATATAAATATATCTATATTAAATGACCCACATGGTCCACTTTATGGTGAAACTCAAAGGTAGTAAGTTTTAGGATAGCAAAGGGCTTACATTAAGCTCCTTTGAAGCTTTAGGAAAATGTCAAAAATAAACAAGTCTACATAGCAGCCATTTAACGTGGAAAACAATTACCAAAATAGATCAACAATCAAGCACAAAGTAACTTGGAGGAACTAAAGACTACTGTAGAATTAGTAAAAGAAAGTCATTAGTATCCCCAGAATGGTAAAGGAAGGCCTTCAATCCAGGAAGCAAGAAGAAGGTGCTATTAATAAAGGGAATAAATAGAATTTCTGCAAATTCAAAAAGTCATCCAAAAATATCTAAGATTAAGAAGGTAAATTTGAGCCAATTCTTCTGAAAACATTTTAAAATCCAACGTTATAGACAATAACATAGAATTTGTAAGAAATAATCATTCTAAAAGCTGAAAGATTTAAATTTATGTATTTTGAAATGAATTGACCTGAGAAAAGAGGGGAAATCATACATGAAACTTTGAAGAAAATCTTCAGTTTGTAAATTGATAGGATCCACAGACTGACTGAAAAAATAGATAAAAAATAGACCCACACTAATGCATATCCTTTTTAAAGGAACAAAATTGAAATTCTACAATGTTCTTGGAGTGGAATTGAGTAGAATATATGCAGCATTTTTCAAACTTTTCAGAGGAATCATTGAAGCTCAGAGATAATGAAAGCATTAAGCATGTTAATGTTGGCAAGATATGGTCAGCAATATTCTACTAGATAATAAATTAAATTCAAAGGTAGGGAATGGAAACCACAGAAGGATTATTTGATATCAAAAGTAAATTAAGAGATATTAGCAAAAGAGAATACATAGATCATATGGACCTTGTTTGTTTAGATATTTATTTATATAAATCAATTCTAAAAGATGAGAGGAGTTGGGGGAAACTAAGTGTGACATAGTTATTAAATGACATTAAAATACTTGCAACTGCTAGTATGATTTTTTTTCTTTAAGTAGCTCTTATGTGGTATAGATACATACTGAAGTATTTACAAGACATTGTATAGTTTGGGGCATTGTGAGTCCCAATTGCACGGAGGAGAGTAAATACCAGATGAAACAATTCTAGCAGAAACTTCATTGGTGACAAGTTTAGGTAATGAACATGAAAAGATCAGTGCATTATCCTTTCTCTTTCCATATGTGTTTGAAAATACTTATACAAAGCAGATTTTTTTAATTTATTTTTATTTTTTGAGACAGGGTCTTGCTAAATTACACAGACTGCCCCTGGTCTCAAACTTGAGATCCTCCTGCCTCTGCCTCCTTAGTGACTGGGATTAAAGGCATACGGCACCCTGTCCAGTTACAAAGCAGATTTTTTTTAAAGCTTTGAGATATCCAGCTAAAAGTCAATCAAGAAAGAAAAACATAAAATATGAACATTTTAGAATTATAATATCTATAATAGTCCACTCAGATCATATAACAAAATACCTGAGACTTGACACTTTTTTAGGAAAATAAGTTTATTTGGCTCTTACATTTTGGAAACTCAAGAGGATGGTGTGAGCCTCTGTCAGTTCTTGTGAGAGCTGTGTGGCTGTATCTCCTCATGGCAGATGATATCTATCTTGGTGGAAGCATGTGTAAAGGGAGAGATTGTTTGGAAAAACAAGAAGCCAGAGAAATTCAGGGGCCAGGCTGGCTCTTTATATACCATGCACTCTTATGGGAACTAACCAGTTTCTACAAAAACTAAATTAATCACTGAGAAGTGCATTGATCCCAATAACCTAACCACTTTCCACAAAACCTGCCCTTTTAAAGATTCTACCACCTCAACATTGCCACACTGGTTACCAAATTTTTAGTATATGAGTCTTTTGAGAACACACTCAGACCATACCCAAATCATAGCAGTATCTCCTTTCTCTAAAAATTATTTCAGGCAATGTCACTCCAAAGTGAAAAATAGAATACATGAGGGACAGAACATGGAAAGCATAACACACAAGGGAACCCTTAGGATGATGAAATCTTTGTGCTCTTTATGTCTGTGCAGATGACCAACACATACACACTCATGCAGACGCACATGCACACACAACTATTTTTCTATTACCCTTATTGTCATGTGACTCCAACTTAAAGTTTATTCCTTTGTCCTTTGCAAATTCCAATAAGACAGACTAGGGTTTAGCTCAGTTGTTAGAGTACCACTCTGTGGTCTCTGAGGTCCTGGGTTCAATTGCCAGCATGGCAAAAACACAGTAAGATGTGGCAGCCCACTTCAGAATCAATTCAGAGACAATCAGCCATCAGAAACCCTATGAGGGTCACTATGAGAGGGACACAACTCAATGGCACCTAACAAAAATAATGGTAATAAGGCAGCAGATTGGAATGGACTCTGCCACATTAATTAGTGGTCCCTGCAAAACAGATTCTTCCAAAATCACTGTGCTTTACGTGACCGCTTGATGAGCTTTTGGAGATTGAATCCTATATTAGCCATGATTTTCCCTACTCTGCTGCATTAATGAGCAAATACTTCATGTTAGTCTGTTAGATACACGAGTCCCAAAAATCTCTTAGTGACTTTTGGTTATTTTCATCTGGCAATTATTTCTTTAGTTTTAGCTAATATGTTCTGCATATATTTTAAGTTATATCCTTCCTCTCTTATTAAATTTTAGAGTAGTTTACTTGAGAACATTTAACAACACTTTAAATTCTTTTACATTTATCACATTTGCCGGTTTGAATAGGCAAGCAATATGTACCTTCTCTGATTTGTACAGAAAACAAATTTATTTAAACAATTAGTGGGGTGGTCACTGAATTTTCCCAAACACAGAGTAACTGACTTAAGAAAATGATCAGGCCCATAAGAAGGCTATCTGCTCAGAAATGCTATCCAAATCACACCACAGATTCTGGACAGGGATGACACCACTTCCTATGCCTTGGAATATTAGCACCTGCAGGTGCCCTTACAGCGCAGCTGCCACGCACACCAGGTATCTCTGCTAACACTGCTGTTTTGAGATCCTAAATATCACAATATTGCCTATAAAGCAAAAAAGTCCTTTACAGTATGTGTTACTTGTGTCATTAGCTCTCAGTTCAAAAGGAGAGGTACTAATGAGTCAAACATGTGCTACACACTTATACCTTGAATGAAAGAAATTTGATGAAGTCTTCCTCAAAGATTAATAAGAAAGATGTGGGTTTAGAGAAAAGTTTCAAATGGTGGAAATTCAGAAACAGGAAGATTTGGATTATAAATATTTTTCAATTAATATGTATGAGCACATACCTACTTTTAATTTTGTGAATCAGTGAGGATTTGGGTCAATCTATGCTAACTTTCTCAATAAAGGGAGGATCATTTTGAAATAGGGTGGATTCTGAAGTATCTGTGCATAGGTTCTGTAATGACCAGTTTGTGTCAGTAGTATAGGGAGTAAAATAATTAAGATCTTGCTTTGTAGTAATATGCTTACCAAGCATGGTGAATGTTTTCACCCTCAGTTGGTAGAGTGCTGCTCTGCATCCTAATGGGAGGAGGACCTGGAAGCCCACTCTGGAACCAATCTCTGAACAATCAGCCATTGAAAACCCTATGAATAGCAGAGAAGCACTGACATAGTGCCAGGTTGGCAACTCAATGGCACCTAAAAACGAACAACAACATTGTTAAGAGAGCTTTCTTTAGAATTTCTGTAGGCTAAATAGTGATAAGATCAGGAGGCATGTAATACAGTCTGTCTGCACAGTTAAACACAAAATCAACTGAGAACTATATATTGCATCAAACTCCACAGACTGACCTGCAGTTAAAAACTTGAAGTCTGTTTCCAGCTGTTGCCCACTACAGAACCTAGGTACTTTTGGCAAGAGGCATATATTTTGAGTTTCAGATCTCACATCTCCTATAATATTAGATTTTTTAAAAGGAGTTATAATAACTATTTAAGAAATTCATGTCCATAAATCTTAATGAAATTTGGTGGAGATTTTATATAGCCAGATGCTGGAGCAATTTCAGAATGAAACAACAAAACTTATTAATTCAATGTAATTGAATCTTGATATTATTTCTTTACCATAAGAGCCATGAAGGGATTTTCAAATTTTCTTTCTTTTCATTTTCAGTATATGACTTAAGTAATAACTACTGATTATACTACCTAATATATACATTGTTCGGTTTAAGCTTAAATAAACAGTTATGTTTACAATATAAACATTTATTAATACTTTATGTAGGAAAAATTGATTAATGCAATACATTAGAATGATGTAGATAGTAACTTATGAAGACAAAATAAATTTCCAATATTCTAATATAGTAATGAAATATTTGAAATATCAATTGGCATGAAAATAAAATCCAGTGCTTGAAATAGGCAATTGTTTTAGAAATTCTTAAAATAATATGCCCCATATATTGAAGTCTATAAAAGTCACATTAATACTTTTATTATTTCATATGTTATATTGGACTTGAACTTATTTTAGGTGACTGAATAATTAGTAAGTTGTAGTTCACTTTTAGGTTTCTGATTTCTATTAGTTTATAAAAGGATTTACATTTGCATTTAAATAGAAAGGAAATGTGATAAAGATTTCAATTAAAAGTCTGTCTGTTTGGGTTAATTCATTTTTAATAGGAACAATAAATATTTTCCAGTTGATACAGCTCTTACTGCAAGATCAGTTCATTGTTCCTTTTTATCTAGTTATGTCAGGTGGTGCTCAATAAAAAACACTAAAATTTCGACCCCAGCTCTTTAAAGAACATTTTTCATTTTCTTCATTGATTTTTTTGAGAAACTAAAGCATATTTCCGAATACTACTTGAGAACACAGATGAATGCATGCTATTGCATAACTACATGTGGTTCTTTACACACATATAAAATATATGTAACTTATTAATATATGTGTGTTTAAGCAAGTATATATAGACATATACACATATGGAATAGATTTTCATTCTAAAATTATTAATGCCAAATTTGATGGAAAGAAAAGGTAAAACTATCTTATCTTGACAGCTTGGCAAAGACTTCAGAGTTGTATTCACTTTATAGGGATAGGTTTTGTCCCCTATAAAACAATGCCCTTTTGTAATTACTCTTCATATGGATGATATACTTTTAAAGTGGAGGGAGGTCCTGTAATGACAACTTCAATGCTAATCTGATGTCCCATTAAGTCTTTATTACTTCGGAAGCCAGCTCTTTGAAATTCAGTCGTTTATCTGTTGTTTGGTGTGTAGCCCTGCCCTTACATTCTAACCAAATTCAATTTGTTATAGAATCTACATGAAATATTTCACATCAAAAATAATTCACACATTTGCCATGTTTTTGAAATGCTTGCTCTTTTTGTTTTCATCTATGGTTACATGCATCTAACTTCTATATTATATTTTTTTACTTAGTTTTTAAGAAAATCGCTTTCTTTTCTCACTTTCTTTGTAAAACTCTAAAACATTTTATATCTGATATCCTCTTTTTGGAAGTGAAGGAATCTAAGCATTTAAATAAAGAATTGAAGCATTTAATTAATATGTTCTGCCTCCCTGCTAGCAGAACATCACGCTAGTGAGTAAATGGATTAAGATTCCTGCTACACCAGCCAGGAGATAGCTTGACAGTTGGTTTTTCATTCTCAGGTGTCTAGTTAAGGAAAACACAGGGGTCCAATTCAACCTTTAAAAATGTTATCTTTTGACTAGAAAGATTACTGCTTTGAGATGCAATGAGGTTTTCCACAGCAAACTTAGCAAAGGGTTATGCTTCTCATTACTCTCTGAATTCAAAATAGAGTGAATAGCAGGTATAAATAGAGGATATTTCTGGAGAAATTTTCTCTATAAATTATGATTTATCTCTCTTGTCTTAACAAAATTTCATAAAAAAAATTGTGTGCTGTTAAATCAGAGAAAGGTTCATATTGTTCTGAGAAATTGCTTGGAAGTTAATACACACAGTTAATTCATAGTTATGAATAGATAGATATGATAGATTGTGTATATACAGAGAAAGAGAAGGAGACAGAGGATCTCAAGAGAACTTCTATTGCAACTCATCTCATTTTCAAGTGTTATATTCAATATTTTTGTTATTATTAGAATCTACTTCCCCTATAGTTTGTCTGTATTTTTTAGGCAGTCTCTAAAATGACTGCTTCATGGTTGATTTTTTTCAATCCATATTTAAGCACTGATCACAGCTGAATTGATTAGAATGACTGTGGAGTAATTCAAATCAGATAAGATGGCTGATCTCACACCAAGAAACCGTGACATGGTCCAGTAATTTAGTTCAGAGAATGACAACTTAATCCACTGCAGAAAGTTAGACATGTTGAGAACTCAAGCTTTAGCTTTAAAATCTATTTGTAAGACACTCAAAAGCTTTAATTTATTAAGACTTATTTTCTTAACTGCTTTTATCTCTAATGTAATGTGAATTTTGAACATATGTTTACTCTTTTAAAAAATGTATAACTGAAACATAAAGATCTTATATATATATGGGGGTACCATGTGATATTTTGACACACGTATACTTTGTCTTGGGAGAAGGATGAGGCAATCCACGCCCAAATACAATTCCCACCCCCCAAATCAACCGTTGAAAACTCTATGAGGACAGTGTGTAATGTTGAAAATATCAGTCCCCTCAAACATTTACCATTTTTTTGTGGTAAAAATTATTTTGAACCAGCTTTTTTTGTTTCCAGTCTGCAAAGGTTGAACCAAGTACAACAAACATATCTTCTGCAAGTGCTATAACATGTCTGTGCCAGCAGATTTGGAAAACAGCTACTTGGCCAACTGACTGGAAGAGATCCATATTTGTGCCTACTCCCAAAAAAGGGGATCCAACTGAATGTACAAACTATCGGACAATATCATTAATATTGCACACCAGCAAAATTCTACTAAAGATCATTCAGAAGTGACTACAGCAGTAAGTACATAGACAGGGAATTACTGGAAAATCAAGCGGGATTCAGAAGAGGGCGGGAATCAGGGACATCATTGCTGATGTCAGGTGGATATTAGCTGAAAGCAGAGAATATAAGATGTTTATCTATGTTTTATTGACTATGCAAAGGCATTTGATTGTGTGGATCATAACAAATTATGGATAACACTTCGGAAAATAGGAATACCAGAACACCTAATTGTGCTCATGAGAAACCTGTACATGAACCAGGAGGCAGTTGTTCGAATAGAACAAGGAAACACTACCTGGTTTAAAGTTGAGAAAGGTGTGCATCAGGGCTGTGTACTTTCACCCTATCCCTTCAATTTATATGCTGAGCAAATAATCTGAGAATCTGGAATTTATGAGGAAGAATGTGGCATCAGGATTGGAAAAAGACTCATTAACAACCTGAGTTATGCAGATGACACAACTCTGCTTGCTGAAACTGAAGAGTATTTAAAACATTTACTGATGAAGATCAAAGATCATAGTCTTCAATATGGGTTATGACTAAACATCAACAAAACAAAAATCCTTACAACTGGGTCAGCATGCAACTTCACAATAAATGGAGAAAAGATTGAGGTTGTCCAAGATTCTGCTTTGCTTGGCTCTATAATCACCTGTGGAAGCAGCAGTCAAGAAATCAAAAGGACACATTGCTCTAGGAAAAGCTGTGGCAAAAGATCTCTTTAGAGTATTGAAAAGCAAAGATGTCACATTGAAGACGAAGGTGCATCTGACTCATGCCATGGTATTTTCAGTCGCATCATATGGTTGTGAAAGCTGGACATTGAACAAGAGAGACAGAAAAAGAATTGATGCTTTTGAATTGTGGTGCTGGAGATGTCTATTGAATATACCATGGACTGCCAAAAGAACCAACAAATCTGTCCTAGACGAAGTGCAACCAGAGTGCTCCTTGGAAGGAAGAATGGCCAGACTGTGTCTTCCATATTTCAGACATGTAGTCAGGAGAGAACAATCCCTGGAGAACAACATCATGTTTGGGAGAGTGGCAGGTCAACACAAAACAGGAAAACCCTCCACCAGATGGATTGATACAGTGTCTGCAACAATGGGCTTAAACATAAATAAGATCATTTTCCTGGCCCAGAATTGGCAAGTGTTTCGATCTGCTGTACATAGGGTCGCTATGAGTCGGACTCAACTCAACAGCACCTAACAACAACAGCAACATACCACTACTAGGCTACAAACCCAGCCCATGTTTTAATTTTTTTATCTTCAGATAGGGTCTAAGTTAACATAGGTTGTCTCTTGCCTCGAACTCATGATCCTCCTGCTTCTGCCACCCAAGAAACTGGGATTATATGTTTAAGCCTCTGTGCCCACCTTGAGCTAGCTTTCTTTACAAAGTAAAATGTATAGTACATTGTCATTATCTATATTCATTCTATGTGAAATAGAACACCATCTAACCAGCTTTCTCCCACCTACACTAACTTAGTACCCACTGATTAACCATTCCATGTTTCCCTCTCCCCTCCCTTCTCTAGACTCTAGTTACCATCATTTTACTGTCAACTTCTATAAGAACAACTATTTAAAATTCCACATGTAAGTGAGATAATGTGGCACATTTCTTTCTGTACCTGACTTACTGCACGAAACATAAATACCTCCAATCCCATCTGTGTTGTGACAAATGATAGAATCACATTAATTTTTATGACTGAGTAGTACTTCATTTTTGCATATGTACCACAGTTTTTTCATACATTCATCAGTTAGTGGTCACTTAGGACGTGTTTCCATTTCTTGGCTATTGTAAACAGTGCTGCAATGAATTTAGGATTGCAGAAGTCTCTATAATATTTTTATTTCATATTTTTTGGATGTACCCTTAAGAGGAAGATTTCTGAATCATATAGTAGTTCTGTTATGTTTGGAGGAACATTCATACTGCTTTCATGTCTATGCTAATTCAAGGTACTCTCATACTTATAAGGCTTTTGGTGGCTGATTGTTTTAGCATTGTTTCAGAACATGGCTGCCAGGTCCTTCTCCCATGTTTGCAGTGCTGGAGGTGGAACTCAGGGCCTCAGAGCACACAGAACAAGTATTCTACCAACTGTGCTAAACCCAAGCCCAGAAATTCTAAGTAATCACTCTCTCCTCTGAATGGACACTTCCACTATTTCAGCATTATTGTTGCTGTTTCAGTAGTAGAGGGAACCTCAACCCAAGATTTATTCCCAACCCACAGTTGGTGTGCTGTCCAGAATGTACTGAAAGAGTATCTTAAATAAGTAATGTGTCTCTCCAAGTCTCCACCTGAGTGGAGGTAGGTCCAGATGTCTCATGCACAGTCACTGTCCTGTGTTCAGATAACGTGGCATTCTGGATGGCTCTAGTCCTCACAATGGAGGAACTGGCTCTAGGCTCCTGTGCAATGACTTAATCTTGCTCTCTTTTTTCCCTTAATTGGAAAGTTTGTCTCTGTATTGTGCTACCCAAGGTTGAGAGTGGAATGGGCTGGAGAGTCCTTTGGCCACCAGCTCTACAAAACAGTTATATTCAGAGCTCAAAACCCACTAAAAACATCTCAGCACAAGAGTAGGACATAGACCCCCACTGCTATGGGATGACTGCTGCTGAAATGGACTTGTAGCCTGAAATTGCTACAAGCAACCTCCAGTAATGGTGGCCAGAATAGAAGTAGGATCTATTGGGCCTACATGTGTCTACCTGGCACTGAGGTGGACACAGAGACTTCAAAAGCAGACACTAGCCTGTGGACAGGGACCATTAGGACCTTCCCAGTAATAGATTTCACCAGCTTGGCACTGAGCTCCCAGACACAGTCCTGTGCTCATTTTCTACCATGTCCTATAGTGGAAGGAGACTTTCTCCTTATTGTGTTGTCTTTCAAATCTTAAACTTTATACAGATTTCCATATATTGTATTAGCATTGGTCAAGAAGCACTCAACTGAGGATTCCTATGGACCTCTCATAGCTAATTTCATTTAATATCTTATCAATGTTTTCATAAAGTCAAAAATCAGCTGTTGGACATTGCCAAATTTAATATAACCTGAATCATGATATTTTCCATCATTTCATCTAGAACCTTAGCATTCAAAATGTGTGTACATGTACACTCACACATGGTTATAAGAGCAGAAGTATGTTCTAATCTTCTGATAGCATTTAAATGTGTTACAAATGATCAATGTTATGAATAAATCTATATTCACAATTTACCTTGGCATTCTCACAGTTACATAGTGCAGCTTTGCTTTATTTGACTGTAAGTTACATTTTCATTCTCTGTAAACATAGAGGGCCTGTGACAACATACTTATCACTTAACACTATAACTAATGTTTCTAGATTTATCTAGGTAAATGTTTTTTGGTGAATATCAGCAATTTGTCCAAACAAGTGTTTTGGACTCCACTCATTATTTTGATTACAGTTTAAAGTAGGAAATTGTTCATGTAAGTTTATAGGTGTTATCTGGAACAATTTCCTCTTAAATTTTTGACTTTATAATTTCATAATTATTGAAAAATTGCATGTGTTTTTCTCAAAAATAATCATAAATTTTAAAGTTGCTATAAATCCACCTGGTTATTTCATAGCAATCACGTAAAACTGAGACTAGTTGAAATTATATAAAATAAAAATCCTTTTTACTCCTCAAGCATAATGCACCAAAAAACAGCTATTTAGAAACTTTTTTGAATTTATCCTCTTTAACCTTTTTTATTTTTCAAAATTAGCATTCCGAGAGAGAGAGAGAGAGAGAGAGAGAGAGAGGGAGATTCATAATATTTGGGAAAATATCTACTGCTGCTACATTGGTCAGTGGGTAATAATTTTTGTCAAGGTTACAGATCATTTCTAGTTTAGTTAGTTGGAATATTCCACGCTTATTCATTACCATTGAAAGGAAATAAATATGTAATCTCAATATTACTGCTTTTCTTATTCTTTATTATGTTAAATTTTAAAATATTTTATAATATAAGGGAAAGGGCTGTGGCAAATTTGTAATGTATATGGAAACAATATTCTAAGCGGATTCTTTTGGAGCTTGTGTTTCTATTTACTAATTATCATATCTTCAATTAAGAATATTATGACATACACTTTTACATATAGGCAAATAGATATATAAATAGAAAGAGATAGATATTTGAAATGACTCTCTCAGGAAACAATCCTTTCACTAATGTCTGTATGATCATCATTTTATGGTTCTTTGAATTTTTGTGCTGATATTTTTTACTACTCATGTTAAGTGCTAATTAATGGCATATATAAGCATGAAAGAAAAAAACCTCTTTGATAGAGATTTTTGAAACCTTTGAATGTTTACATTTTGAACAATACTTTTATTACTTCATAGAAGACATGAAGTGAAGTAGCAGTAACTTGGTAGATTGAGACCTTGATAAAAATAATTTAAATTTGTAACCTAGGGGAAAAAATAGAAAGTATTGCTGAAGTCTATTTCAAAACTTAAAAACAGAAATTTCCTACCATATAAATCATTTATAAACACATACAAATGCATATTGAAATAATGTTGATATTGAAGCCAAGGACAGATTTGGTAAGCTTATGTCATGAACACTGCTCTATTTTGTGAAATTCTTGGTAACAAGTCACATTATATTAGAGGTTGTTAGATTTTAAATGATATATTTTGCAATTAAGAGTATTAGTGTAAATTCTTAAAATTGGTTTATCTCCTTTTCATGCATGATGAAAGGAAGTCCAGATAGTTAGTGACATTTATACACAAAGTTGTCATTATTCAGTGGTGAATTCAAATCCATATTCTCCAAATTCAAGGTTATTTTAAATTTGATTAATTAGAGCTCATCTTACAAAAACAATGCAAGACTTGCCATGTTTTGTTTGTATAAAACTATATCTATGAATACGTACACGCACACATATGTACACACACACACACACACACACATAGATATATGACTGACTGACATCAATTTAGCAAGCAGTTTGCATTCAGAGTGGTTTAGGAGGGTTGAGGATGATTTTTTTTTATTGCTACTCAATTTATGTCTCCAACTGACAGCCAGGATAGAAACATGGGAACAATAAATTGAAGACTACTATCTTGAGTTATTATATAATAAAGTATATATAAGCATCTAATGAGAATAATCGAAGCCAAAGTGAGATGAAATATGTCTTCTATGTGTGTGAAAATGACTACACTTTTCTCACTTAAGATCTGTAATGCCATTTTCACTGCAACCAATATCATTTGCTTGTAGAAATAATGGCCTTTTTGTATTCCATTATAAAAATTATGGATCCAATTTCTTGCCCTATATGATATCTATGGCTCTCTCTATGTTATATAATGTAAGAAAATAATAGTTTTCTAAAATTTAGATTTCTAATTGAAACAACATAATTTCAAATTATTGATCATTTTCTTTAAAAAGAAATGCTTTTACAATTTACTCTCCTATGCATATGTTGTATTCTTATGATTTGAATACAAAAGTACTCCCACAGGCTCATGTTTTGAACCCTTGGTCTTCAACTGGTATCACTATTTGGGGAGGTTGTGGAAACTTTGGAAGGTGGAGACTTCCTGGAGAAAGGAGGTCACTGGTGACATACTTTTGAAGGTTAGAAGATGTCCTCAGTCCCCTCTTCTCACTCTCCTTTCTGGTTGGCTATATAGTGAAGAGCTCTCTTCTGCCACACACTCCTGTGGCCATGATGTTCTGTTCCAGAGTAGGGGACCAAGCAACCATGACTAATCCCTTTGAAACTGTGGGCCAAAATCTTTCCTCCTTTAAGGTGTTCCTGTCAGGAATTTTTCACAACAGCAGGAAAGCTTACTATTATATGAATGTAGATTCATAAATACACAAAACAATTCTAATAGGTAATCATCTTGAATTTTTCTTGGTCCCTACTCTGAAGTACTCTGTATTTTTAATACACATCAAGTAAAAAAAAAATGACAGTCTCCAACTCTCTGTGAAAATCAACTAAATATTAAATTATGTATTAACACATACTTCTGTATTACTTAGTAGTACAAAAAGAGAGGAATAAATATGAGACAGGAGATTAATTATAAATAAAATTTTAATATTGTTATCTTGATCCCTATGGATCAACTAGCACACCTATTGGCAGATGCAGAATTGTTTTCTTTGAACACCAGTGGTCTATGATGAAAACATCATGTACATCTCCTAGCATCAAGGTGTATCTCAAAGGGCATCTGTATAAAAACCTAAGAGCATATCCTGGGAAATAACACCCTAGAGTCGTGACATGACAGAAAAGGCAGGTATGCTCTACTTCTCTCCCTAAGAAGGAAGTGTTGTTTATTGATTATTCAGAGTACTAGAGTAGATTCTGTAGTATCTTACAAATTAGCCTCCATCCTATATTCCAGTGTCATCTTTCCATGATTTAACTTTACTCTCATTGGGCAATTTAGACTTGTGCAACAATCACATTGTAGTTGTTAGCATAAAAAGCAATAACAATAAAACTTGCACCAATGCACTGTATTATGACTACATGAGCACAATGGCTCCTTTAATATAAGAATTTTCAGTTGAAAAGTTCAAAATTTCAACTGTATATTTATCTCTCCTTGCCTAAGTAATATTTTCCCCATTTTGTGGGCTTTATTTTGTAGTTCTAGCTAAAGATTTTGTCTAATTGTTAGGGCACAATAGGTTAAATTGTTAATTAACATAAACCTTATAAGATCATAAATGCATCTCAGATTTCTATTAAGTAGCTTATAGAATATTTTATGTGTGTGTTGTAAGCAGTGGTTCTTGAACTTTAGTATATATTGATTTTGATTCATTATTCAGCTTTTCTAATAAGATCCCACATGACAAAAATATTGTTGGTTCATGTATCACAATCTGAGTAGCAAGGTCCTAAGCAATGTTTATCAGCATCTGGTGCATCTGTTCAGTAAATGACTATGTATACAAGTGTACATGCTGTGGAGTTTATTATTATCCAGCAAATGTAGAAATGGTAGAATTTGCATAAGGATTAATGTCCTATCATAAAAATGAAAAATTGATAAAATATGAATACCAGACTCAATGAATCCTTACTAGAAGTTGGTGGAAATAATAGCTAGAATAGGGAGCAAAAGAAGTGATGTGAATTCAACAAGCACTCATTGTAGTCTATCTATGATTTTATTCTTATTTTTTTGTCTAATTTTAATCATCAACATAAAAATTATGTTAGGGATTCTTTTTCCAGGATAAGTATCTAAATTAAAAAGAAAAATAACAGTTTCTTGCATTTTTAAAATGCTTACCTATGATCTCATTAAAATGCTTCATTTAGATTTGATGTAACAATTTTGCTTCACTAATTACATGTATTGCCAAGTGCATTTTCATTTTTAATATGAGGATTCCTGAAGTTGATAAGGATACATGACTATTTATAATTTAATCAATGCTCATAAATTTAGATTCATTTATTCATAGATTTAAATTTATTACTGTCCTCTGTAGCAGCCCTGGCCTGCAGCTGTAGCCCTGTGGCATCCGATCCCATCAGATCTCAGAAGCTAAGCAGGGTCAGGTCTGGTTAGTACTTGGATGGGAGACTGCCTGAGAACACCAGGTGCTGTAGGCTTGGGAAGAGGACCTGACAACCCACTCCCAAAAATCAATCCACCATTGAAAACCCTACAAACAGCAAAGAAGCACTGATAATAGTGTTTCGTCTATTGTACATAGGGTCGCTATGAGTCAGACACCAACTAGTTGGCACCTAACGACCTAACAACATAGCAGCCTCCACATGTCTGTCAGCTTATTGTGTTGTGGAGGCTTGGGTGTTGATGTGATGCTGAATGATATGACACCAGTATTTCTCAGACCAGCAAGGCCACCCATGTTGGACAGGTTTCTAATGAGCTTTCAGACTAAGACACACTAGGGAGATGGACCCAGCAGCCTACTTGTGAAACAATTAGCCATTGAAACCCAACAGATAGCAGAGAAGCATTGACAAATATAGTGCCAGTAAATGAGCTCCCCAGGCTGGAAGACATTCAGGAAATGACTGGGAGCAAGTTGCCTCCTGAAAGTAGAGTTGACCTTAATGACAGGAATGGAGTAACGTCCTTGGAACTTCCTTTTGTTGATATGGCACAACTCACAATGAGAAGAAACACAGTGACTGCAACAGTGGGCTCAAACATAAAAAGATCATGTGCATCTCAGTGTTGGCTAGTGTTTCATTTTGTTGTACATAAGGTCCTTATTGTTGCTGTTAGGTGCCTTCAAGTCGTGTCTGACTCATAGCGACCCTCACAGGGTTTTCAATGGCTGACCATTTTGGGATTGCCTCTGGAGTGGATTGCCATTTCCTTTTCCTATTTTTGCCAGTACTGGGAATCAACCTCTGGACCTCAGAGCCTGCAGAGCGGAGCCCTACCAACTGAGTTAAATCCTATCCCTGAGGTCCTTATTAGTCATATCCAGCTACATGGCCGCCAACAACAACTCTATAGCAGAGATTGCAAAATTCTGATTCAGAGGACAAATACAGCCCACAGCCTGCTTTTATAAATAAAATTTTATTGGGACTAGCCATACTCATTTGTTTATATATTGTGTATAGCTAACTGCCTTCACAATATGATGATATAATGAAGAGTGACAACAGATACCAACTGACCTATAAAAAAAATATGTTCTATTTGGCCCTTGATAGAAAAGATATGCTGTCCTCTGCTCTAGAATCGTATAAACATTATTAAATAATATAATAAAACCTCTCTGTACATTATTCTTAAATATTCCATATGCACAAGAAAATTTAAACATAGAAAAGTAAGTATAATTATAACATTTAACTGTGAGGTACTATGTTGTGTGAGGTATTATTGTAAGCTCCTGTGGCAATTTGTGGTCCTGAAGGCATCTGTATTATACCTTGGTTTTGTATATTTCCTTCTGATCACCTCATGCTTTTGCTTCCTCTTGTGAGTTTGGTGAAAAGAAACTAACACCCTCAAAACCTGTCATTTTAAACCACATGTGCAGCACTTTAAATATAAAAGATTTTAATTCAACAAGATCACTATAGATGTCACCTTGGACGGAATATATTTTGGTCTAATTTCAGTAGCATTTCAGTGTGTGAACTAACACAACAAGCTCATAGATTGCAACATGAAAGGCAACTTGTGGGCTAAGATAATGTAAGAAGATAAAGCCTTTGACTCTAATAGTTGCTTTCTTTGGATTTTTTGGGTAAATTTTGCAAAGGTCAAAGGCTCCCAGTAGAAAGCAGACCCACAGATGTCTGGAATCTAAGCTCTAGGCAAATAGGATACCTGCAGCAGCCATATATGAACCCTGGAACAAAGCACACAGGTTTGGGTGTAGTGCAGAATGTAGTATACAAAGACTATTCCTCATGTCTTTAATGTCTTTAGTTGTAAAAACGTAAGTCCAAACTGGGAGTTATTAGCAACACTGTGCAATAGAACTTTCCAGAGAGCTTAAAATAAAATAAAAAACAGTGAGTCCCTACCCTACTTTCAACTAACAATAAAAAAATAAAAAAACTTGTGTAGATTTAATGTGATCTAGGGTTCATAATCATTAGTCTAAATTATAATCAATAGAATGAGTACAAATTTTCATTAATCATACCAAATGTGGTAATTTTGTTTCTCTTATTTCTCTCTGAAATAATGAGAATAAGCACTGGTAGGAGTTAGACACCAAAAAAGCCTCAGAGGTTGCTGGTAACATTTATCTTTGGTGGTTATGTAAATGGACAAGACAGGAAGACAACACACATTTATAGAAAAATAAGACAAAGGTCATATGGACAGTGCTACAGCACATTTGTCCACATAGCCTGTGATTGGCTGCTTTTGATTCTTGGTTTATTTTATTTTATTTTTTAAATCAACACTAGGTTTTATAGAAAAATCTAGGTTTTCAATTTTCTTTAGAAAGTATGCTAACACCAGATCTGCATTTCCACATGACAAGTGTTTTCATGACTTGAGTAAGGCTGTTGCACAGAAAGCACATGAACTGTCCAAATTAAGATGGTTCCCACCATTGTCTTATGTTTTTTCTTTTTTGGGTTTTCTTGGTGGTACTGGAGGGTTGATCCCAAAGCCTTGCATGTACTTTGCAAGTGTTCTTCCACTGAGCTGTACTCCTAACCCCTTTTAATGTTTTGTTTTGTTTTGTTTTTGAGACAGGGTTTCCCTGTTATACAGGCTGCCCCTAGACTTGAACTTGGGATCTACCTGCCTCTGCCTCCTGAGTTGCTATTATTACAGGCTTACAGGCATGTGCCACTATGCTGGACATCTCACCATTATCTTTCATCTTCCTGGCATCATAGTAAAGTGCCAGCTTTCATTTATTATTGTACTGATTGTACTGCTCTTCTTATAGCAGAGAAATATTATCTGCACTATGGCTCTGTCACCAAAAGAAAGACAAAAGACAAACACACAAGCCTGAAGATTCCAAGAAGAATGAGAATGAACATTTTTGTGAACTATCTTATTCTTTAACATTATGTGTAAGTGCACAACAGGTACTTGATTTTGAGACTCAGTCTAGGGTAAAAATATATTCATGTTCTTCAACAGTTACTAAGACATTGACCAATATTTCTTTCCTCTGAGATTAGTTTTCTCCAATGACAAATTGAGAGTGGCTATGCACTCCAACTACTTAGAATGCCAAAAGACAAGGTTTTTTAAAGATACAGTGAATGTGCATTTGTTAAGTATTTAAAACAAGCATTAGAAATTACTACTAGTCATCTTCTCCATCATCCCTTAACTATTTTTCATCCTTTCAATGATGTAGAATATCAAGCTCCAAAGCAAGAAAAAGAAGAATAAGTAAAAATAAAAAATAAAAGAAAAAGAAAACAGAACAAAATTAACTCAAGGTCACACAGGTATTACTGAAGGTAACAGAGTTGTGCTCTCTGTCACCAAACATCTCTCGAATTCTGCACTGTGCTCTCTTCATAGTTAGAGAGGGAAAGTAATTTCACCAAGTTCAAACACACCATATCTTCTGTATAAAAGTGTTCTCAAACTTAATGTGCTATGCCTTGGTATCAATATGCTAAACTCATAACATCTTTCCTTTAAGCACCTATGCACTTATTTTTTTAATGTGTGAATAGTTTTCTGGGCACCTTAGAATGCTATGATCAGTTCTGAAGAATGGGAAGTAATAGACTACATTTGAATATCAATGATTCTTTTCTCCTCTTTTTGAGGTATTTACTGTCAAACATAATATTAAAATTAGTTCCTTTCGGGAGTATTTTTATTACTTTTACGTCTCCTGAGTCCTTCATAGTATTATTGAATTTAATCAAATATTGAAAATGTTTAATTGCTAGATAATGTAGAAGGAGTACAGGAACATTCTAAAGACTATTAATTAGAAAAAATTTAAAAGCCATGTCTATGAGCTGGAAGTGGAAGGATCCTGGTTTACATAGGAAGCAAGACAATTTGCTTTGTTTCTATTGTAATACAACTTTATTAATTAGAAATTATATATTCTGGGCTACTTCAGGTAACACGGCCTTAGTAACTTCAGTGGGATTGTGAAAAATTTTCAGGCATGAGCTTCTAACTCAGGTTGAATTTAAAAGAAGAATGAAAAAAATGGTCTAGCTGTTACAATGTTTTCAGTGGAGTTCACCATGTTTGTGGTCAGGCAGTTAGCAGCTATGATTTTAAAATTCCATAATACATCATCTTTTGATCGATTTCAGACTAGATTCCTCAGCATGTTGCATTATAAAGTCTTTTTGACAGCCTGTTAGTTGGATTCCATCTTCAAACAGCAAGAAAACAAATGAAACTTTCTAATTCAAGCCATAAACCCCAGACATAAATAACAAAATATCTGGGGACTTTATCTCCATGTGAGGGATTTGCCTTGCCCTGTGGTTATAGAAATAGCATCTAAATGCTGTTCAAAAGATCCTTACCAAGAGTAAAGTGAAACAATTATCCGATGGGGGTCTGGGTGGAAGAAGACAGTACTTGAATTATCCTCACATCTCTAGGTCATAACCAGACTTGAAATATTGGCTGCAGAATGTATACCCAGCATGGCTTTGTGCTGTGATCCCTAGCAAGCTTTTGAATACTTGTAATCTGTCCATGAGAATCTTTTCCTGAGGCTCAGCATTAAGAACATCTCATAAAGGGAAGTAGTTGCAAGGTGGTATCATTCTTATTTCACTCACTTCTAAACATTGGTATTGTCACAGATAGGAGTCTACCTTCCAGAGAGCATGCATTCAGGGTTTGCTTTTGTAATCTGAGTTTAGATCCTTGAGGCACTCAGCATGTTGGCAATCCCCTGTAAGATGGTATCAGCAGGAGACAAAGTGAAGTAAAGCGGATTGTATCTGACAGAGCTCCTTAAGTAAGTTGTTCAATTGACTAGAGAGGTAGGAAGCCTTCCCAGGGTGATTAATTCAAGTGACATAAACGTGTGGATGTGCACTTTTAAATGATTCTTGTATTTTATTATTTTCCAGAAGAATTTTATAAAACTTTAGATATTAGAAGGCTAATGTTATGGAATAGTTTTACCTAAAGGCAGAAGATTTCAAAATTAAGTACCTAATGATCAAAGTACAATCACAGAGCTTCTGATGCTGTACTTTGTGGTATAAAGTCTAGGAATTTGTGTTTTTAATAAGTACTTCAGGTATTTGTGATGCAAATGATTCAGGATTAGATGGTATTAAGGAGATATATCAAGCAAGATAGAAACTTGGTTTCTAGTTGAACCTTTACCCCATTTACCTTTATAAATGAACCTTTTGTCAAACTGTGAACAGATATTAGCTTGAAGAAAGAAGCAGAAAAATGTCAGCTAAGGTTCTTAGCAGAGAAATAAAAGAAATTGACAAAAACAAAATGAGAGTTCTCCAGTTGGCAGTTGTCCTTAAAAATGGGAAAGGGGAAAGTGTTTGCCTGCGCCTTTGTCCATGATTTGATCTAAACATCCTGTCTTTGAGCAATATAAAATATTTTCTACTCTCTTTAAGAAATGATCTGTTAAAAGACCTATTCAATAACACCTTAGATGTCATGCAAATTTATTTGATTATAAATCCAATTAAAAAAATCACTTAAATTTAACTGTGAAATATCATGGACATATATGTAATTTATCCATTTCATATTTTAAATTTCAATTCCTATTCAAGATTCTTTGAAAGGTGTGGTGTCCACACAGAAATTATTTTACAATAAACTGTAAAATGACAAAGTTTAATAAATGAATGTCTTTGAAATCTTATTAAATATACCATATAGATTTCTAAATTCCTTACATTATTTAAAATTTCAGTCTTCAGTTATATTTATATCCTTGGCTCTCTTGATAAGTTCTATACATGTCTTTTAATTGGAATTCCTCATATCTTACACTCTGTCTCCTATGTGTTGAATCCAGAGTTTGTATGCTCAAACTAAAATTACACCTTTGAGGAAATACAGTTTTTCTGTATATCCACTGTGTTGGTGTTTAACTCAGTTGGTAGAATGCTTCTCTGAGTCTGTGAGGCCCTGGGTTTTGTCCCCATCACTGCAAAAACAGGAGAAAAACGTGGCAACCTACCCTCAAAACAATACAAAAAAAGTCTTTGAAAACCCTATGAGGGTTGCTATGAGTTGGACCCAACTCTACAGCACCTAACAGCAATAATAACAACATATCCACTAGTAGTAACCCTAATTCCAATGCTAAATAATATATTATTGTAGACCTTAGGTGCCATGGAGTCAGTGTCTGACTCATAGAGAGCCTACATACAATAGGTGAAACACTATTGTCAGTGCTTCTCTGCTATCCATAGGGCTTTCAATGGCTGAATGATTTTTGAGAGTGGGTTGCTGAGTCCTTCTCCCAAACCTACAGCACCTGGTGTTCCCAGGCAGTCTCCCATCCAAGCACTAACCAGGGCCAACCCTGCTTAGCTTCTGAGTTCAGATAGGATCGGATGCTACAGTGCTAAGGCTGCAGGCAAACAATATATGTTGTTGTTGTTAGGTGCCATGGAGTCATGTTCGACTCATAGCCACCCTTATAGGGTTTTCAATGGCTGATTGTTTCAGGATTGCCTTGGGAGTGGGTTGCCACGTCTTTCTCCCATTTTGCAGGACTGGGAATCGAACTCGGGACCTCAGAAACTACAGAGCAGCACTATACCAACTGAGCTAAATCCCAGTCCCAAACAATGTATAGGGAGTAATATATGGTCATATAGTTTTAAAAGAAGAAAAATTCAATTATTTCTGGGGAATGTTTAATATTTTAAAGGTTCAGTTTCAGGTAATCTACTTTTTCCCTCTTTTTCTAAATGTATATCTAAACTTTTAAATGCTATAAGAGGAGCTAAACTAGCATTGAAATTAATGACTGTGATGATTTTGCTGCATTTTAATTTTTAATTGGAAAATAAGTGTATATGGAGTGGAACATGCTGCTTTAATGTATGTTTACAATGTAAATGAAAAAATCAGGCTAAACCATCACTTCACCTACTTGTCACTTTTTGTGATAAAAATATTTAAAATTTACTTAAGTAATTTTGAAATATGCTATGAGTAGTTAATTGTAGCATTGTTTACAATAGCTAAGATATGGAAGCAATTCAGGTATCCATCCACAGATGAATAGATAATAAAAGAGAGAGGAGAGGGGAATTATTCAGCCTTACCGTAAGTGGGAAATCTTGTCTTTTGGAACAACATATATTAACTAGCTAATTGTTTTTAATCCCTGATTATTTCTGAAGTGGACTGCCACATCCTTCTGTTTTTGTAGTGTTGGAAGTCCAACTGGAAAATATTATGCTAAGTGAAATAAGAGATACACAAAGACAAACACTAATGTCATTGAAGTGTGGATTCGGAAAAATTTGACTCATAGAAGCAGAGAGTGGGCTGGGGTTTAGCTCAGTTGGTAGAGTGTTGCATGGCACTCTTTGAAGACCCAGGTTCAATCCCTATCACAGCAAAAACAGAAGGATGTGGCAGTTCACATCTGAAGCAATCCCAGAACCATCGTGTGTTGAAAACCCTGTGAGGATCACTATGAATCAGATTGGACTCAATGGCACCTAACAACCACAAAGAAGCAGAGTAATATAATGATTGCCAGGGAAATGAGATAATATTGGACAAAGGGTACAAAATTTCAGCTAAACAGGAAGAATAAGTCTCAGTGCTGCCTTATAAAATGTTGGCTATATCAAATGACAATGCCTTGTCATGGATCTTTTCACATGTCAACTTGAGCAGGCTACAATCATTAAATATTATTGGGATATTACTGAAAAGAGATTTTACAGATGCATTTAAAGTCTCTATTAGTTGACTTTAATAAGGGAAAGAGAAGTTATTCCAGATCATCTGAATGGGACTAGCAACAACTTGGAACACAGTGAAAACAAAGTTGTGGCTTTCCCAAGAAACAAATATGTTGTATCTGTTGCTCAGTGCTGGTAAACTTCCACATAATTCATTACTAATTTGGAATTTTCTTATATTTTGAAAAAATAGTGTGCAATATAAAGGATTTCATGATGGGATTTTCACACAACTGTTTGTGAACTTTGCTCTTATTCATCCCTCACTTTCTTTCTCCTACCTCCAGGTATTCCTCCTTTCACTTTTAAGTCTCAATTTGAAATTTTCTTATGTAGCTTCCATAATCACTTAAGATAATGAAGTACAATAAATCACATAACATCAATCTTCTTATACATAATAAATATGGGCATGTGTTTAAGTGCATGTGTGTGTAGGGGAGCAGTATTGACATCACAATATCAGGAAATATTATTAACAAAAATTTTGTATCTTTATTAGTCCACTGTCATCACTGTATCAGTAAACCAACCCAAACAAATTGATAGAGGAAAAGATTTATTCGGAGTACACAGACGACCAGTCCATAATGACAGCAAGGAGTGGTAGGGATGGCAGCAGGGCCTGTGGAAAATAAACTCTTGGCATCATATGGCAGGAGGCAGAGAGAAATTGGAGCATGCGTCCAGGTAAAAAATCTTCCACAGGCTCACCCCTAGTGCCCACTACCAAGAGCAAGATCCCACCTCCCCAAGTTTCATGACATTTATGAATAGTACCACCAGCTGGTGGCCAAATGTTTAAGCACTTGACCTATGGGGAACACTTTATGTTCAAACCATGACACTCCTCCTTTGCCCCTAAATGTCCATGGCCATCTCATAGTTCAAAATGCATTTAGTATAATTTTAAGAGTCTTCAAAATCTTAATAGTCTCTATCTTGCTTATAAGTCAAGTCCAACTCTCCATAGACTCAAGTCAAACTTAGCTGCAGTCCCCTCAAAAACAAAAAATAAGTTACAAACTTCCAACATACAGTGGCACAGAGTAGGCATTCCCATTCAAAAAGGGAATTGGTGAACAGAAAGGAAAGATTGGTCTGTAGAAGCAGGACCAATATCTCACTGGACATAGAAAGCCTATCAGTTCAAGTCTGGCACCTGACATGTGTGACATCATCTGGCATCTGATATCATCTGAGCTTGAACAGGGTTATATAGCTCCACCTCTGTGACCTTGTCATTTGCAGGGCAAATAGCCCTCTTGGGCTAGCTTCACTTTTTTCAGCAATTTCCCTTCACAGATATTTCATGGTACTGCCATCTTCAACATCCTGGGGTCTCCATTGCTACTTAGGCAACACCCACAAATCTTCACATATCAACTCTTCAGGGCTTTTTTTGAAGGGCATATCACAGTGGTAAACATTGCCTAGCCTCATTGGCTATCTTGTGAGACTTTGGCAATAGCCTCCATAAACACTCCACTCTTACATTCTTTATGCCTACAAAACCAGCACCATGTGGACATTACCAAGGGTTCCTGCTAGCTCTACAGGTAGCTTCACTCTTGAACCACAGCTGCAACAGTGAATTCTGTATGCTCAGTCTGAGAAATCATTTTCCTGGATCGTTTTCTTTAAGGAGTGGGTCTAGGAATCAACTTTTCAGACATTCCCTTTTCAAACAGGATTTTACTTTCATAAACTGGGGCCTTAGATAGGAAGGGTTTGATCAACTCCTTCTGTTCCTCCAAGCCATTTTTATTATCAAAGTACAAAATTCGAGGCCTTCTTCACCATTCTTTATCTCTTTGCCTTGCAGTAACTAAGAAAATATTTTTCCCTTTTTTCCATAATTCTTGTTGAATGCAACAAGTAGTAACTAAGCCGTGCCCCCTACTTAAGTCACCTTCATGATATTTCCTCCACCAAATTAATTAGTTCATAATTTTAAAATTCTAGTTAGTTCATAACTTTTCAATTCAGCCTCCCTCAAATCTTTAGGATGTGAACAAAATGCAGATAAACTCTTTGTTAGAATATAACATGATTTGACTTTAGTCTCATGTCTAATAGAGTGCACATTTTCCTTTAAAACTCTGTGAGTCTCATCTGTATTTCTATAGCTACAGTATTCTGATCTTCCTTACTCTCACCTGAACAATCCTTCAAGCCCTCCAGAGCTTCTTTTGCCTGCACCTAAAAACTTTCCCAGACTCCTCCCACGAACATAATCCAAAGGCATAAGATCCACATGGTTAGGTTTATACACAGCAACAACACCACTCTTGGTACCAATTTTCTGTATTATTTAGCTGAAAAAACAACTGAAATAAACTTATGAAGGAAAAGATTTTCTGGGAGCTCGAGATTAGAGGATTAGTCCATAACAGTAGCAAGATGTGGGTTTGGCAGTTGCAGTAGGGCTGGTGGCAGCACCATAGGGCAGGAGGCAGAGAACAACAGGGCCATAGGTTTGGGTAAAAATCTTCCAAGTTCCCCTCAGGTGCCCACTTCCACAAAGCTGTATCTGCGTACAAATTTTCCATGACCTCCATGAAAAGTGTCACCAGCTGGGGACTGAATGTTAAAGAATATGATTATTGGTGGAAATCTTAAATTCAAAACATGAGAGTGCCATTAAAGAATATACTGTAAAATAGCTTTACTTGAGAACATCTGGTCAAGATCAATGGTTCTAAATAATACTACCACATATGTACATTTCCAGCAGCCTCAGCACTGTGGCATGTGATCCCTTCAGATCTCAGAAGCTAAGTAGGGTTGAGCCTGGTTAGTGCTTGGATGAGAGACCGCCTGGGAACACCAAATACTGTAGGCTTGGGAGAAGGACCTGGCAACCCACTCCCAAAAATCAACCAGCCATTGAATATCCTATGGATAGCAGAGAAGCACTGACAATAGTGTTTCACCTATTGTACATAGGGTCACTATGAGTTTGTTACCAACTCAAAGGCACCTAATAACAACAACATACGTGCCTTAGTTTATTTCTTATACTGCTTTTGTTCAAAAGGCAATAATTCAAGGATAAACTGTAGACAGATAGCATATTATTTTAGGTTGAATAAGACTATAACTGAATAGAAAACATAACTGTTGATTTGTCCTTTTCTCCTCCCCAAAGGAGGAGTCCTAGGGTTTTTATTGTTAGGCTCTGTACACACATAGTGACACTATGTACAATAAAAGGAAACACTAGCCAACATTGTGCCATGCACATGACTTTTTATTCTTAAGCCCATTTTTGCACCCACTGTGTCAATCCATCTAGTAGAAGGTCTTCCTTTTTTTCTTGACAAATATAATATCTGTCTCCAGAGATTGATTCCTCCTGACAACATGTCCAAAATATGTAAGACACAGTCAAACCATCCTTGCTTCCAAGAAGCACTCTGGATACAATTCTTCCAGGATGGATCTGTTGGTTCTTTTAGTAGTCCATAGTACATTCAATATTTGTCTCTAGCACAATAATTCAAAAGCATCAATTCCTTTTCTATCACCATTATTCACTGTCCAGCTTTCCCAAACATACAATGCAACTTAAAACACCATGGCATGAGTTCGGAGCATCTTTGTCCTCAATGTGAAATCTTTACTTTTTAACACTTTAAAGATGTTTTTACAAACAATTTTTCTCAATTCAATGTATCTTTTCATTTCTTGACTGCTGCTTTGATGGGTATTGATTGTAGAACCAAGTAAAACAAAATCTTGGACAACCTCAATTTTTTCTCCTTTTATCTTGAGGTTATTTACTGACCCAGTTGCAAGGATTTTTGTTTTCCTGATTCCTCTTCATTTTTGGCAAGCAAATCCATGTCATCTGCATAACACTAATTGTTATTGGGTCTTCCTCCAATCCTGATGCCAAGTTCTTCATAAATTCTAGCTTCTCTGATTATTTGCTCAGCATAGAGATTGAAGAGGTATAGTGAAAAGACACAGCCCTGACACACGCCTTTTCTGAATTTAAACCAAGCAGTATTTCCTTGTTTTGTTGGAATGACTGCTTCCTGGTCCATGTACAGATTCCTTCCTCTGTATAGTCAGGTGTACAGCCTGTGTACAGTCAGGTATTTCTATTCCTCTCAACGTTATCTATAATTTGTTATAATGCATGCAGTCAAATGCCTTTGCATAGTCAATAAAACATAGGTAGGCATCTTTCTGGTATTCTCTGCTTTCAGCTAATATCCATCTTATGTCAGCAATGATGTCCCTGGTTTCATGCCCTGTTCCGAATTCTGCTTGACTTTCTCGCAGCTCCCTGGCAATATACTGCTGCAGTCACTTTTGAATGATCTTTAGTAAACTTTTACTTGCAATTGATATTATTGATGTTGTTCAATAATTTCCCCATTTGGCTGGATCCCCTTTCTTGGGAATAGGCACAAATATGGATCTCTTCCATTCAGTTAGGTAACTCTGTTCCAAATCTTTTAGCATAGACAATTGAGTACTTCCAGTGCTGCATCTGTATACTAAAATATCTCAAATGATATCCCATCAATTCTTCAAGACTTGTGTTTTGCCAGTGCCTTCAAGTCAGCATCCACTTCTTTCTCCAGTACTACTGGTTCCTGATCATACACAACCTCTTGAAATGATTGGTCACCTATCAATACTTTTTGGTATAATTACTCTGTGTAGTCCTTCTATCTTCTTTTATGTTTTCTATGTTGTTTAATATTTTCCCTCTACATTCCTTCACTATTGTCACTTGAAGTTTGAATTTTTTCTTGTTCTTTAAACTTGATTTGCTATCTCCAGCTCATTGCATATTATTATAATATTTGATTTTTGGGCTATCCTTTGAAATCTTTTATTTGCTTGTTTAACTTCATCATAGAGATCTTCAAGGGCAAGTTTCAGAGTCTCTTTTGATATGTAACTTGATTTTTTTTTTTTTTTTTTTTGCGGTACTGGGGGTTGAAGCCAGGGCCTCGCTCCTGCATGCTCTGCAAGTGCTGGACCACTGAGCTGCACCCCCCAGCCCATGTTTTTACTTTTTGAGATAGGGTCTTGCTAAGTTACACAGACTACCTCTGGTCTCGAACTTGCGATCCTCCCGCCGCTGCCTCCCAAGCCACTGGGATGACAGGCATGCGCCACCGCGCCCTGTGATCTTTTTTTTTTCATATCTTTGTAATAACCTTTTGCTGTCCTCATGAATGTCTTTGACATCATGCCACAATTTGTCTGGTCCTTGATCATTATTGTCTAATACATCATATCTGTTATTGAGGTGGTCTCTGAATTCAGGCGGGATAGTCTCAGGGCCATACCTTGGCTCTTGTACACTTGTTCTAATTTTCTTCAGTTTCACATTGAACCTGTATATGAGCAGTACTAGGGTTTTCCACTATAATATTACCAAAAGTATTTATGGTGAGATTCATTGATGCAAATTAATTTCTGTTTCTGATTAAAAACAGTTAATATTATTTCCTTTAATACTATTGTTTTGAAACCATTTTTTTTAGGAAAAACAAAACTCTTTTATTATGGTTAAAAATTTTATAGGAGTGCAATATTATGATTGATCCTTGCACATATGAGATAAGCACCTCAGCTATAGAGAATGACATAATTTATGTAATATATAATGTTGCCCATAGAACAAGAAAGGAAATGATTGTTAATACTGTTTAACATAATTTGTTAGGAACTGTATTGTTGCACTGATTAGACTAGCTACATTCCCCTGTCATAACTCAAGATGTGTTTCTACTATAAAACTAATTCCTGGAGACATATTGTTAGAAAATTTTTCTTGTTAAACCCTACTGATTTTGCATATTTATATAGTGGTAATATTGAAAAATAAATAAGCACCTTTGTAAAAGGAGAGAGTTTGCCATCAAAAATGTTTTTCTATACTATTTAGGGGATTTAAAACTTCCATATTTGTTAGTAAAATCCAAAATGGCCTTATAATCACTTAACAGTGATGTACCCATAAAAGTAAAGATATTCTAAGAGGCATCAGAGACAATGTTTTCCAACTCTAATGTAGCATACAAAATATTGTTATTACTATAACAATCATTTCAAATGAAAATATTATTGTAATACAAGCTCAGCAAAAGAGGCTTAAGTTGCTGGCTACACTGTTGCCAGACAATAAAATTGCTTTAGTTTATTTACTAGCTGTATAATGTACCATTTGCTTTCTAACTAACACCTTTTGCAGCATTTGAATATTTTCTTTTTTTTTTTTCTTTTTCTTTTTCTTTTCTTTTTTTTTTTTTTGCCGTACTGGGGATTGAACCCAGGGCCTCGCGCTTGCATGCTCTGCAAGTGCTGGACCACTGAGCTGCACCCTCAGCCCATTTTTTTACTTTTTTAGACAGTCTTGCTAAGTTATGCAGACTGCCTCTGATCTTGATTTTGCGATCCTTCTGCCTCTGCCTCCCCTGCCCCTGGTATTATAGGCATGCTCCACAGCGCCCGGATTAGGGTTTGAATATATTCTTTACAAGCCAAAAAGGAGCCAAGTGCCAGAGCCTTGGAAGCCAAGTTTCTGTGAAACCTGAAAGTGTCAAGAGATTTGCAGAGTGTTGAGCACCAAAGAGAAAAATCTCATAAACTTGTGAGTTCACCTTAGACCCTTACATGCATGGGTCTGACTCTGAACAGTATAAGATAGACTTTGAGAATTAACTACAAAGTAGAACAACAGATAAGAGTGAGATGGACCATTTTTCAGTGCAGTAAGTAGATCTAAATAGTATAACATTTTGAAAACTGTACAGACCTTAACATCACACAGTACAGAAGGAAGTTAGAAATTCCAAACTGAATCTAATCTGAAAGATATCTTGTCACAACAAAAACGAACTGACAAAAAATTAAGTTTTGGATCTCAAAATATATCCAGAGTCTCATAACACAATGTTCAAAATGCCTCATAACACATTTGAAATTTGTGACATACCAGGATAATTTCAATCCACAAGGAAAAAAATCAAAGATAGCACCAATTTAGACCTGTCATAAGGAGATGAAAGCCACTATTATAGAAATGTTCTGAAAAGTGTGAACCCTCTTGAAAGAAATGAAAAATTAGAAAATCTTAGCAAAGAAATATATAATACAAAGATTAAACAAATGGAGACTGCATTTTATTTTTTGATTTAATTAATTTATTTTTGTGGCATTTTGGGGTTGAACCCAGGCCCTTGCACATGCTTTGCAAGTGTTATGTCACTGGGTCACTACTATCCTATTTATTATTCCTTATTTGTTTCAGGGTCTTGCTAAATTGCACAGGCTGCCTCTGGCCTAAAACTCATGATCCTTCTGCCTCTGTCTCTTAAGTTGTGAGCATTACAGGAACATGCCACCTTGCCCTGCAACATATGTAGATTTTAGGTATAAAAATTATATTTACTAAAATAAAATGTTTGCTAAATGACATTAATAGAATAACAATTAGAATAAGTAGTCATTGAAACAGAATAAAAATAATAAAAATTATAATAATGAACAGAGAAAGACAGCATTAACATACATTGATATGTCAAAGATATACTAAGAGATCCCCATGGGCATAGAAAACAATAAAAACAGTGGCTGACCATTACAACTATGGTTCCAGATGATAAAGGAAGAGTGGAGGCTGTTGAAAAAAATTAAAATATGTATGTGTGTGTATATAAAGTGAGTAAAACTTCCCATTTGTGTTGAAAGATATAAATGTACATGTTCAAGAAAATCAGAGAATTAAAACAGAACAAGCCAAAAGAAGTTTCTGCTCAGATAGACCATAATGAGTTTGCTAAAACAATTAAAAGTGATATTGAAACTAGAGAAAACTGGGGGTATATGGAACTGTGTATATTTTCTGATCAATATTGCTGTAAAATTAAGTCCTATTTAAAATCTAAATTAAGTCCTATTTAAAAACATATAATATTACACACATATTATAACATCTAAACTTAAAAGAAGTCTGCAAATGTGAAATGGTGCAGATATGAAGTAAACTAGAAACCTTATATACTATTGGTGTTTCCAATTTTAAAACAATATGGGAAAACAGTTGGACAGTTTCTTAAAATGTTAAACAAAATCCCACCACTTGAACAAGACATTTTTTTCATAGATATTTATATAAGAGAAATAGAAATCTTGTCCATATAAAGATTTATACCAAAGTCATCATCAAATTTTTAATTTTAATATCCCCAAACTGGAAGCAATTCAAATCTTCATTATGAGGTAAAGAGATAAACAACAAGTGTTTGATATGTACAATGCAATACCACTCATCATCAGAGAAGAAAAAAATATTGATAGAAGATACAACAAAGGCTACATTGAACAAACCAAGACAACTATACAGCACATGATTTCATTTCTATAAAATTCTAAAAAATGCAAATTATTCTATAGTGATTGCTGTTGTTGTTAGGTGTCATCAAGTCAGTGTTCAACCAATAGAGACCCTGCATAAAACAGGCAAAACACAATTGTCAGTGCTTCTCTGCTATTCATAGGGTTCTCAATGGCTAAAATTGTTTTTTGGGAATGGATTGCAGGGCTCTGCTCCCAAGCCTACAGTGTCTGGTGTTCCCAGTCGGTCTCCTATCTAAGTACTAACCAGGCCCATCCCTGCTTAGCTTCGGAGATCTGATGGGATTGGATGCCACAGTGATATGTTTGAAGGCTTCTATAGTAATGGTGATCCATAATTACCTCAGATAAGGATGGAGATGGAAGGGTGCGACAAGCATATTACAAAATAAACACTTCTGGGGATGGTGTAATTGTTAATTATATATTATGATTTTAGTAACAGTTTATGATATATCTGTATATGAAAATTTATCAAATTGTATAAACAAAAATAATTTATTATATATTATCAATCTCCTTCAAAAAACTATAGAAAAACTTATTTGTCCTATTTGAAAAATCAGTCCATAATGTCTTCTGTGTCAATGCATATGTAATGTTGATCTGCTAATGACATTCATAATACATTTTTGAGATTCAGTTTACCAAGTCAAATATCTGAGAAGGCAACTATGAAATTTTAGGTAAAGTCATGCCAAAATGGAGAAAAGATGAATTTTGACATTTCTGTTCAAATCATGCTCAGGAATTCTTTCTAGTCAAAAAGCAAAAACTCTCAGTTATACAGGATTGGGTGCTTTAAGGACTCTACACTTAAGAAATTATTGCATTCATGGTTTCATTCAATTTTCTCCCAAGATTGGACCTCAACAAAATATTTTTAGAATTTTCCTCAATTCTTTGTGCTATTTACAGATGGATTGATTTCATGTGGCTTATAATATGTAGAAGTCATTGTACAAGTCATCCTATTCAGAGAAAAGTGATATGATAAGGATTCCATTCCAGAGAGAGCTTCTGATAAGCCATATGCTTAAGCTTTTGACCCTCTTAATAATAATGGCTAACATTTAGTGAACATTTAATATGCACAATATAGGCTTGTTTAATCTTCTCTACAACCTCTTGAAGTTTGCTACTATAAATATCCTGACTTATAGATAAGAACACCGAAGTTTAAAGAGGTTAAGCATCTTGCTCAAGGGAGTAAGTAAGGAGAATAATTTCCAACTCAGATGTTTCTAAGGGTAGAACTGAACTCTGTCTCTATATATTCTATGTCTCTTTCTTAATCACAGAAAAGCAAGTATTAGATATAAACATGAAAATAATAAATTTTATGTTGGTTTAAATTTGGACGTATTCTCAGTGAACTTCTCTGGTCAATCATTATTTCTGTACACATACTATAAGCCACCTTCACATGTCTGCCAGCTTGACATCCTGTGGGAGCTTGTGTGTTGCTGTGATGCTGAAAGCTATGCCATGGATATTTCAGATACCAGCAGGGCCATGCATGGTGGACAGGTTTCAGATGAGGTTCTAGACTAAGACAGACTAAGGAGAAGGAACTGGCAGCCCACTCCAGAAAAAAACTATCCATTGAAAACCCAATGGAAAACGGAGAATCACTGTCAAATATAGTGCCAGGAAATGAGCCTTCCAGCGTGGAAGGCTTTCAAAAGATGACTGGGGAAGAAAAATCTCCTCAAGTAAAATCAACTTTAATATGGTAATGGAGTAGAGCTCCTGAGACCTCCATTTGCTGATGTGGCACAATGCAAAATGAGAAGAAACACAGTGACTACAACAGTGGGATCAAACATAAGATTGTGTGCATGACAGAGTGTCGAGTAGTGTTTTGTTCTGTTGTACATACTGTCACTGTTAGTCCAATCCAACTGGATGGCATCTAACAACAAAACTGTTAGCCATGTGTGATTTTATAGATATATACTGTTTAATTGATTCCATGTAATTTTGGATATAAAGTTCTAGTCAAGATTATTTTCCATGTAATAATTCATATCCTTTTCTCTTGTCTTCTCAATGATAAGAGAAGGGAAAACTTTTATTGTTGAGGATAAAGAATAAATAACAAGTAGCTGTGAACAGAATTAGGTACTATTTTTTAATTTAAGTTTTTACTACCTGATTTGAAAACACATAAAAATGTACATATTAAAGGAATGTCATGTAATTTTTGATGTGTGTATGAATTGCACAATTTTTATTTCTGATTAAATATCTTAGCTCCTCCAACATTTATTATAATATATGGTGAAATTTTCAAAATCTTTCCTTCTACCTATTTGAAATGTAGATTTTTTTAAAAAGTTAATAAGTGATAACACTTACAGGACCACTACCCTTGAATAAAAAGGACAGATTTCTTCATAGGTAACTGAGAACTTACTGGTCCTTTGTGCCCCCCTTTTTGTGTGTGTGTGTGTGTGTGTGTGTGTGTGTGTGTGTGTGTGTGTGAGAGAGAGAGAGAGAGAGAGAGAGAGAGAGAGAGATTTCTTATTTTCTTTCTGAATCTCTATTCCTATGGGTCCTGATGTGAGGTACAGATCTTTAAAAAATCTCTTATAAGGTCAGTTTTTTCTTTCCATTTGCTACACAATTTACCATTGCCAGTGCCTAAGTGCCTCCACAATGCTCTGGACTTCTCACTTGTGTCCTCGTGCAGGTAGCTGTCCCTATGGTCTGGCTTCTGTAAATACAACTGGGCTTTCCTTACTATCCCATCTTTGTCTCAAAGACAGAGCCCCTGACTTCTTGTTATCACTTCATTTTTTTCCCAATACAAACAAGGCCTATGATTCCTTGTGTATTTCTCCATATTTTCTTTAATTTTACTTCTTTTTTCTGCTACATTCCTTCTTTACTGCATTTTCTTCAAGTTTCATTTACTATGATTCTAATATATTATCAAAATATTTTACAAATATTTATAAGGTAGGTAGAAAATCAGCCTTAGAAAAAGTCTACCAAAACTATAGTCTTGATTTCATGCTCCCTGGCTACATAGCTGTGGACAAGCTATTTAATTTCTCTTAGGCTTTATTTCTCCACATTTAGAAGGGAAGTGATGACAATTAGGCGGTAGAATGACTGTCCTCAGACTTTAGTGTTCAAGGAGAAAAATCTAAAATTAGCTGAAAACAATAAGAAAGAAAAGGAAAGTGAAAAGGGAAAGAAATTGTCTGCTAGCTTATTAAGAAAATTTGGTTCAGCAATCTTTGTTGAAACACTTTAGGGGGCTCTGAGAAGAAGGAGCTTGTATTTTAAAGAACACTTCATTCTCATGAAAAGTATGTAAACAAATAATATAACCACATAATGGGGCACCAAGTGGTAAGCTATGTATTTTATTGAAATAGAATCAAATAATGAATCAAGGGAAATTGAAGGTATAATCCTCAATACTTGTTATGAGAATTCCAAGGAAAAAAACTACCTCATCCTTTTAAAGATGGGATTACATGTTACAGGCACTATATAATATATATTATTTTATTTCAATTTTTAAATTGGGAAGATAATATTGTATTTGGAATAAGTCAAGTTATTTTAATAATAAATCAGAAGCAATACAACAAGAAGCACAGAAACATAACAAGAATATTAAAGAAATAGAGAAAATCAATTAATTCATCATTAATGATGAGGCACATATACAAACATTTGCCTTAATTAATGTAATCAAAAAGATATAACACTCATAAGAAAACATGACATGGTTACTTTGCAAATCTGCAGGAGAAAATAAAAATAAAGATATTACTAAACATCAAGTATTATGAACAAATCATTTCAGGAGCCAAAATAATGTCAACTTTTGAGGAAATAGAGATATTCAGAGAATAAAACTTGTTCATTAATAATTAAAGTCATGGATATTAATACAAGTTAAAATTATATTGATGAATGTCTTTACATGTAATAATTTAATAAAAATCATTACCTCTAGCTTACTGGACCATGCAGAAACATGCACATATTAAAAATTTCTCCCTGACTTGTAAAATTTTTTCATTATTCTTTAGACCAAACACATGATATAGGGCAAATGTTATGAAATACTGAGTGAGAAAAAAATGCTTTATAATGCTATCAGGTTAATATATTGATATATGTCCAAATGAAAAAATCCTAAAATGTAAATATTTGGACAGAGTAAAGCATAATAATGAAAAAATTAAACCCTTATAGCAGTTTACTTAGTACATGACTAGGTAGGATATCATCATAGTAAAAGGAAGATATTTCTGAAATAATGACCTACTGAAGTACAGAATAGTTTTAGAAAATTGAAATATATTTTTAGAGAAAATATTTTCAAAAACCCCTAACTGATATATTGATGTAAAATGTCCCCAAAATCACAACAATTTAAATCAGTAGTTGTAAAGTCTATATTTTTCTGTGACTAATATTTCAAATATTTAACATAATTTTAAGTGATTTGAAATTCTCTTAAATTGTGTATAATAATATGTAAGCTATTTGAGAAACTACAAATGAGCTCTATTTATAAAACATTATTGTGGAATTACAACTAAAACAGTATACTTCCTGACTTAGTCCTTTTCCTTTAGGGCTACAGGACTGAGCACTTCTGGTGATTTATTGAGTAAGGCAATTAGGTTGTTGACTGTTTCCACTGAATCAATTATTAGAAAAATTAACCAAATTCATTTAATTGTTTGCTGACATAGCTCTAACCATGTTAATTTTCTTCCTTTGTTTTCCAAATAGAAAATTGGTCTCCACCTCAGAAATCATGTGAAGATAAAGGAAGTAGAAAAGAAAAGGTACTTTCAGTTCAAGCAGTGTTTACTGTTCCATGAAGTTAGCTCCTGATCTTTGTTTGAAAAAAATAATTAAAAAACATTTCATGCTTGCCACGATTTTGCTCTGACAAAGATCTGACACTACATACTCGACTGAAAAAGGGAGCACTATTTCAAAGACTAGAAAAATCAACCCTTAGAAATAATTTTAATTACTGCATATAATGGTACAAGAGACTTTTTAATTATTTCATTTACACAATTATAATGTGATTTTATTCACGATAAGCACATTGCAGTTTAGTACCTATGATTCAGTCATTGGTATCTGAACATGAGAAATTATTATACTTCTGTATGATTGTTTTACCTGAAAAAGTTTTATGCTGGATTAAAGAAATACATCGGGAAAAAACCTACTACTAGTTATCAATGAATGAAGTGCTACTTCTATTTTAACACACTTTTTTGTGCTCAATGTTTTTTTTTTCCTTTATTAGTAAATGATGATGGGGTACAGAGTAACACAGCAATGACTTTTTCCATTATGCATCCTTCACATCACTTCCAGTAACACTTCCATTGATCCACAAAGTTTATGGAGGCTTATGGCTAGTTTGTAGTTACACTGTGGTACTTATTTGGATTATCTTCCCCTATTTTTCCAACATATTCATGAAGTTATGCTGCTTCCATTGAGATTGACCTCTACCCCTTAATCACTTCTCATTGACCCTCCTCCCCATCCCATCTTCTCCAATCTTCACTTCACTCTGCTAGATCCCTGCCTCCTTCTTTCAACTCCTTAAATTGTTCCTACTATGGTAAATTTGGGCTGGGATTTAGCTCAGTTGGTAGAGTGCTGCACTGCAGTCTCTGAGGACCGGAGTTCAATTCCCAGCACTGCAAAAATGGGAGAAGGGCCTGGCAATCCACTCCCAAGGCAATCCCGAAGTAGTCAGCCATTGAAAACCCTTTGAGGGCCACTATGAGTCAGATACCGACTCGACGGCACCTAACAACAACAACAATGGTAAGTTTAATTGTGTATTTTTTATATTTCAGTTTATGTATAGGATTTTTTCCTTCCTTTAAGTATGATTCAGCACCCACATATGAGTGAAAACATATGGTATTTCTCTTTTTGGACTTGTGTTCATTCACTTAAGATGATGTTCTCCAGTTCCATCCATTTTGCTGCAAATGATATTATTTCATTTTTTAAATTGCCAAATAGTATTGCATTGTGTGTATGTACCATAGTTTTTTTTATCCAATCTTCTGTTGATGGGCACCTTGGTTGATTCCTTATCCTTGGTTTTGTGAAAAGTGCTGCATAGAGATGTGGGTGTCTCTGTGGTATGATAACTCATCTCCCTTTAGGTATATTCCCAGTAGTGGTGTAACTGGGTCATATGGCAGTTCTAGTTTTAGTTTTCTGAGGTATCTTCATGTTGATTTCCAAAATGGTTGAACCAATTTATAGTTCCACCACCAGTGTAAGAGGGTTCCCTTTTCTCCACAACCTTGACAGCATTTGTTATTATTTATTTTGTTGATCTTGGTGATTCTTACTGGAGTAAGTTGGAACCTCAGAGTTGTTTTGATTTGCATTTCCCTAATGACTAGGGGTATTGAGCACTTTTCATTTGTTTCATGGTCTTACAAACTTTTTCACATGAGAACTTTCTATTCATTTCCTTTGCCCAATTGTGTGTCCTTTTTGTACTCAATGTTAAAATGTATAGAGAAAGAAACAAGTCACCAAGCAACAGAAAACTTGTATGTATATGTACTCTTATTTGTATATGTAAATTTTGTCTTTTAATGGTGGTAGGAATTTTTAGTTAGCATTAATTCTATTAATGTTGGATGGATTTTGATGTGAAAATTTGGAAACTATTTTTGATTTTCATCATGTGGCTCTCAATTCATAGGTAGTAATAATAAACTCAAGAGTATCATTGATGCCAATGTACAAACTGCTCATACTTTCCTCTTCAGTTCTCAAAATGATATAATTTAAGCTTCAGAGTCGATAATTAAATAGTCAATGGAAATAGGAAGGCCTTTAGGTCTCTAGTTAACACAATTGTTCCCTGCTGAAGTGTAAGATTTATAGGGAAGACCTTAAGTAGCTTTTGCTTATACCACTAGTTCAGTAGACTTCAGTTCTCAGTGACATCAGGGATATTTAAAATCTGCAACAAATAGACAAAAATGAGGTCTGGTTTGTTATACCACCAATAATTGAGGAATTTTCCTGTTAGGATGGATTCCCTGTCTCCCTGAGGAATGGTTGGATGTCTTTTTTTCTTCAAGTCAGGTTTTATGGCTTTTGAGTCAAAGTAGGATCAAATAAAATAGAGCTGTGAAGTTCAACTGTCTTCACTAGGAGAGAGACTACAAGAGAATATCCAATATTGACTTGTTTGATAAGGTCATACTATAAAGGGAAAATGTTGTTTTTTAGAATCAATATAGTCAAAATATTATATTTAATAATATAATTAATATTACTGAATGTTGATATTTTCTGAACAAGTGTTTTGATTCTCATTTTAACCAAAATGAATTGCACAGTGCTGAGTAGTGGTGATGGGGAGCAGGAATGTATTAGGTCTATTTGAGGATGAAGAAATTATTTGGAATGTCAAGACTTTTTTAGGTTTCCTTAATATATTTCAGTTGACCATTTTGTAAATAGCCTCCATTTAATAACTATATTTTAGTTAAAATATAAAAAAACATATAAAACCCTAAAAGCAGATGATACTGCTTTTAATGACATGACTTTTGTTAACACATGCACATTTAGAAAATCATTTCACAAATGACTTGGTATGCATATGAAATTGGGAAGCTTTTGCACTATCTCTAAGTACCACAATATTCCAAAACTTTAGTAAGGAATGATTTTGCAAAATAAAGCTAATCTGAAGTATCCAGTCATTATAAATTCTCTACTAAGGAAGTATTAAAATATTTGCTGAGCACTGATTAAATCATAAAATTAAAAGGCGTAGGTAAATAATTAACAGATGAGTTTTACTCAGGTGAGGAAATAGAAGCTTGAAGAGAGGAATGGTGCACTATATCATGAGTGAATAACAGAAAATGTCATAACTAGAAAGTAAGGGTGTGTTTGGTTCCTGGCCCACACTTGTAATCCTAGTTACTTTGGAGACACATCCTGTTCAGCTTAGAAAGATGCTGGCTCAAAATAATAAAGTAACAATGGGGCTAAAAGTGAGGCTCAGTGGTGGAACCTTGCTTATTATGCATGAGACCAACCTCCCAAAAGTGTCAAAAAGAAAAAGTTTAAAGCTAGGGAGTCTTCAGCCTTTATCACAGCTTGAGGACTGGAGTGCTTATAGTTATAGAGCAGAAAATTTAAATTTTGCAAGTAATTTCTGAAGTAAGATTTTTGAACTGAACTGAACTACTATCGATACTTGTTTTTTTTTTTTTTTCCCTTCTTTTTTTGTAGTGTTGAGGATCAAACGCTGGGCCTTGCCCAAACTAGGCAGGACTCTGTCACTGAGCTGCATCTCTGGCCTTTCTTTTCTATATTCTCTACTCACATTCCTCTGAGTTCTTCAGTGTATTGCTCTTAGCTTTTATGAGCAGAAAAGGAGTTTATAATATAAGCATTCCTACTTATTGAGATTAAAAATGGAGGCCTTTTCTAGGAACATGCATTCTAGAACAATACCATCTATGACTGAGTGGTCGTTTTTCATATTCTCTTCTTTTACTACTTGTTTCTGAGATTGAATACAGTAGTTAATATTCATAAACAGCATGGTAGGCTGTAATTGATAACCCTCATGAATCCTTCTACCATTTTTGGAGAAAACATTTCATATTCTTAGAGGCTGCAGATGAAAGTAAATGGCTTCCTTTCTTGATGAGTATCCTATGAAAATTCAATATTTTATACCAAAGAGGAAAATAAAAGAAGATGCAACACAACCAAAATTTATGAGTTTTTAAAGGTAAAAACGTCTACTGGTTTATACATTAGTGAAAGAAAAATACATTTGATATGAATTGAAATATACTTGTATGTACACATAAAACAATTATCTAAATTAGCATGTGTCATTTCACAGACTGTTTGACCACAGATTAGCATGTAATTTTCATATTGTAATCTCATTTTTTAAAGAAAAATACCTTAGAGGAAGGAGGCGCTAGGGGAGAAGGATCATGAGAGGGTAAAGGGGAAGTTAACATGTTGTACAATGAAATGCTTGTATGGAAATTCATAATGAGTCCCATTAAGTTGTATATTAAAAATTACAAATAAAAACCTTTAAAAAGAGAAAAATATGTTATCCACAAGGAAGAAAGAGACTTTTGTATAGAAGTAGTCCTATGTTAGGTTGTATCTATTATGACATTCATTTAACATATTTTTTTTCCTGACATGGTCAAGTAGCATGCAAGGATAAAGATAACATTTTCTATTTACCAGGAAAATTTTGCTTCACTAGAGATGTGTATGGCTACTAGAGGCAAGCACAAAGATAATCTTAGATGGAGAACTGATCTGTATAGACTGGCAGAATTGGAAGAAGCCCTAAGGTCTTGTTGAAATAATCATGATGAAAATCATTTAGAATGGATCAAATGAGTTGTTCTTTTCATAATACATTATTTCCAATTGGCCAGTGTTTCTTAATAAATAGTAATACGAATACCTGTTGTTGTTAGGTGCCATAGAGTCGACTCCAACTCATAGCAACCCTATGGACAATAGAAAGAAACACCACCTGACACTCTAAAGCCTGGAAACATGCCGGTGCTTCTTTCCTATTATAGCATTTTTGCTGGCTGATAGTTTCCAGAGTGGGCTGCCAGGTCCTTCTCCCATTTTTGTGGTACTGAGGATCAAATTCAGGACCACAGAGAGTGCAGAGCAATCTCTCTGCCAACTGAGGTAAACTCCAGCCCGAGAAATACCTCGGAGAACATCAAATGTAGTTGCTGAACCTCTACCCAGAGAAGCTGACTCAAAAGACCTGGGAAAAGCAGGCAGGCAACTGACAGGGTGTATGAGGAAATACTATTCTGGGCTTCTAAGGTAATTGCACCTATGCCCCTCTCTCCTCCAAACTGAGGCTGTTGATTCTACCTGTGGCTTTCAATCAGTATCCTTAGGAACTAAAGTGCTAGCTGGCTGATACTTCACTTGAAACTAAAAGATTGTAATGGTTGAAAATAAATAAAAATAAATGAAGTATTATAGTTCATTATACTTATTTATTTTTGTTTCAAAACAAGCACCCACAAAATTTTGGTCTTGACATAAGGTATTTCCGAGGTAAAGAATCATTCAGATCATGTTTTGGGGACTTGAATTATGAGATATTTGCCCTGGCTTCTTCCCACACTTATTCTTTATTTAGATGGTAGCATTAAATGTCTGACATACTTAAAGCTACATGTTTTCTGAAATTTTTGCTTAAATTTTATTAAAAATTTAAAGATAGCAATACTGAGACAACTGATTGCATGGAAACCATAAATTTTTACTTCTGTCTGTATTATGTCAATATTAAGGATGTCTTGTACTCAAAGCCCAAAAGGTGTCCAACATAATACAAATCTTCACACTTGTAGTAGTTAATTATACTATTATTAATGCTATTGCAAAACATGACCATTGAGTCACCTGATCTCAATATGCAGCAATTATTATCTTCACAGGAGAGATAACATATTGCTCAAATAAAAACATGGGTTACAAAAGTGGAAATTCCAGGTTTTGGTCCTTTCCATGTATGTTTTCCATGAGTCTCAGAGTTGTGTATCAAAATCTTTGAGCTTCTGAAATTCTGAAATTACTAAAATTTGTGTCACAAATATTGGTATAATTATGATAATTCCAAAAATATCTTATAAATGGAATATTAAAATATATGTACATATATTTATGAGAAAATTAAAATGTGTATACTTATAATTTTTTATATAATAATATGTTGTTTTAACATTCTTGTGTTTATTTCAAGCATTATTAATATAATACTTGATATTATATTGATAATATAATAAAAAGGACTATAATACTATAGTCCTTTTCCATAAAAAATGAGACCATTTCTTACTTCTCTAGATGATTAGTGAAATATCCAAACTCTACTCCCATAGTATTTTATCTGTCTCAGAAGACCTATCTCTAAGGTGTTTCCAAATCAAGAAGCATTAGTAATGTTTCCTATATTTGTGTTTTGACTATGTTCATTATGCCTTTCATTTTTTTGGCATAATTTCTTAAAATGTACACAACCTGTATTTTCTCCATTTTGTACACAGAGAACTGAAATTTAGAAAGATTGTGTGAGATCATGCCTTAATGATGATAAAGATTTGAGCAATTCCAGCCTATGGGAGGATAAGGCAGAAGGATTGTGAGCTCAAGGCCAAACTGTGTTACATTTAAAAAAAAAGGAGAAGAAAGAAAGAAAAGAAAAGAAAAAATAAAGTTTAATGAAAATGTTTGCTGAATCCAAATCAAATTTTTTCTTGTTTAAAGTTTTGTTTTGTTTCTTGTGGCACTCAGACTATCCCTGGATTATTATTGTACCATTTCAAAAATCAGATTTTTTGAAGGTTCAAGTTTTTCCCTCACCAAAAAGTTATAAACTATGTAACATATGATATAGTATTAAATAGCTAAGATTAATTAAGTGATTTTTGGTTTTCAAAACATGCATATTAATTTGTCTTCACCATTATGAAAATTATGTTCAAATTTGAAAGCAAATACGTTAAGAAATAATCTTCCGTAAAATCTAAATTTGTATGTGTCATATACATCTATTTGTGTTTTGAAATACACATTAAAATTTTAGTAGTAAAACCTAGTCCCCAAAAATATGGGGTGGGGAGAGAAAAGGAGAAAAAAAGCAAGAAAATGAAAGAATCAGTACTTCTAGATAATATCAACAGCTTTTAAAAAAATCTTTTCATAAATAATGACTTCTCTTTAGTGAGATGTACTTTTCCAACAAATAATGTTCAACTCCCCTGAGAGGTATAACCTGACTTTTTGTGTACTCATGCATTTATATATAACGTTTGAAATACATTTTATGGGCCAGGGTCTAGTTATGTGCCTGGGATAAACCAGTGAAATTTATGTAGTTCATATCACAAAGAACCTACATAATGAGAGAAATATAGACAAATAAATAGATAGTCCAGCACATGCAAAAGAATAAGCACTCTTCTGTAGATAAGGAAAAGCTATGTAAGGGGGCATACAGAAAAAACAATGCTTAGGGAGAGTTGCAGAGGCATGGAGATAGTCTGCAAGGGACAAGATATCTGAGCTGAGATCTGAAGAATGAGTTGTGTAAAGTGGAAGAGAGAAAAAAATCAAACAAATAGAAAAGCTAAATAAATAGCATACATAAAAGAGTGGAGAAAAGATATAAACCAGGTTGTTTTAGGTAGCTTCATGTTGTTCATATAAGGCCAGAAGAGTTGCTAAGAGTGTCAGAAATGAACTTCAGAGGTATATGACCAAGCTGTTGAGAAACATGACCAGCAATATGAGGAGTTTAGAATTCATTCCACAGATTTTAAAGGGATTATTGAAAGATGCTGTTGGGAAATGAATTGTGTCCTTACAGAATTCTTTTGCTAATGCCTTCAACCCTCCGGTAACTATATTTGGATATAGGTGCTTTCAGAAGGTAAAGTTAAATGAGATCATAAAGTGGGGCCCTAATCCAATAGGACTAGTGTTAAAAGAAAAAGAAGAGACACCACAGCACTTTCTCTCTACATAACCAGAATGCTTACCATAAGCCAACCACTCCCATACCTTGATTTTGGACTTCCGATTTCCAGAAACATGAGAAAATACATTTCTGTTTTTAAAGTTGCTCAGCCTATAGCATTCTGCTATGTCAGACTAACCACACTAGGATAGATTCATATGAAATTTCTTCCTGAAAAATTACTCAAGAACTTAGAAATTCAGTTTGATGTACTATTAGAAATTGGAGACCAGTTGTTGAGGGGAAATTTGTAGTTTCCTGGCACAAAGTAACAGATTCTAGTGATTGTGGCTGACAGGGCTCAGTCATTAATTGGGTTATGGAGAATGTCAGTGGGAGCAATGGCATGTGCCAGAGTTATGTGTGTACAACACAGAAAACAAGAAAAGAGAATGAGTGAGCGTGTGTTTGGTGTAGTTTTATATGAATTCAAACAAAAGGAAGTATTGTCTTCCTACAACTGCTATACCAGAAACTGAGTGGCTTAAACAACAGAAAGTTGTCTCACAATCTCCAGGCTGAGATTCAAGGGCTGACAGGATTGGTTCCTTCTGAGGGCTATGATGAAGAATCTATTCCATGCCTCTCATTTTCTGGTGATTTATTTGCAATCTTTCATGTTCCTCAGTTTATAGATGCATCACTCTGATCTACACCTTCATCTGGGCAAGGCATCACATCGTCATATCTTCCTCTATGTCTATTCAAAATGTCCAGTTTATGTGATGACAGTGGTCACACTGGGTAAGGCAACATCCTACTCCAGTATGATCTCATCTTATGTAAGTCCATCTGCAATAGTCCAAATAAAGTCACATTGTGAGGTACTGGAGTTTAGGACTTCAGCATGTCACCTTTACAGGAGACAAAAATGCAACCCATAACAAAGAAATAAGGGAACCCAGTATCTTATTTCCTGAAGTATTCTTTGGGTTGGCCAGGTTTATATCTCTGCTGGCCTTTTGAGTACCTTTGTGATCTACAACATCCCTGGCATATCATTAAAATTTCTCTTTCATGATAGGTATATGCTTTTGCTTGATTATTTTGCTGTACTGCTGATTTCTTGGCAAAGGTACACATATCTGTTTAAATTACTACATCTGTTTATCATTTCCTCGAAGGAACTTTAATATTCAATGTGATAAAGTACAGATATCCTTAATTGTTCTCTCAATATTTCTAATGACCCTGTGTTGACTTTTTGAACTGCCTTTCTATGAGTACAGAGAATAGGTATATATTTCATTAGCAACAGAGTTTGACAGAAAACAGGGAAGCCAATGGGTGGTACTATTATAGAACCTGGGCTGTGAAGTATACTAATTTTCCTTAGTTTTTATGGGCATGGCTAATTTTTAAAATTTTTACTAATATTAACTTTCTGACTATGAAGATACTAAAACACTTTCATGGAATAAATGGAGAATATAAAATAAATCATTCATAATCTCTATCCAGGATAACAACTAATAGGAACACATTTAGTATGTCTATTTCCATTCTTCTAGTCTTCCTACTTCTTATACTTCTTGATTTCCCTCATAATTAATATCACATTATTTGTATAAAATGTATTGTGATAATTTATACTAGTGACACAGATAAAATGACCCAAGTCTCCCCAAGGGTGTATGATTAAGAGCACTCTTAATTAATTAAATAAATAATTAAATCACTATTAATGTTGCTGATAATTCTTTGTTGTAAGCACCCCTTTTGATGTTTATTTTTCCTTTGAATAAGCTAAGCAGTGGGGACTGAAGTAATTTGACTTTCTAGTTGACCAGGTGTTGGGTCCTTTTCTGGTGCCCTAGGTGCTATGAGTGGAGAACTATCAGTGAAGCTGTAGGCCAGAGGTCCTCATGCCAGCACCAGCTGCTTGGAATACTGCACAGATGCCTCGAGGAAGCTACACTGCGATCACAAATGCTTATTGCTGAAGCACAACTCTCGCTCCAGAAGCTTCTGTCCCAAGCATGACTATTTCAAATGCATGTGCCAGAGTGTTGGCCATCACAAACCTGGTTAACTCTAGATGACCCTCCTCATAGTACAGATATTTTCATCCAGGCCAGAGGTGAATCACTACCTCCAGTGGCCCAGCAGGAGGTCTGTGGTTGATGTAAATATAGTGCATGAAGGAATACCATGGTTAGTATAGACACCCTTGCCACCCCCACTTTTCTAGCTATAAGTCGACTGTTCAGCTCACTTCATGAACCAGATAGGAGATAGCCTCCTGTGCTGCCCCAGGTATTGAAATTTAGGCCCAATGAAAGGTTTCTCTTCAGTGGTCTTTTCTTGCCTACCTTTGATTTTTATCATTAGGAGAGTGGGCTGAGCTGGTGACACAAAGAGAGTGGCAGAAAGGCAATGCCAGTGGCAGTGGAGCAGTAGCAGAGGGGAAGGCAGCAGCTGCATCAATAGTGGCAATAGTGATGAGAGGGCAGTTAAAGAGACCGGAAAGAAGCCAGGGCAGAAATGATGAGGAGAAGTGAGGAAGAATCAAAGGCTATGACGAGCTAAAGATAAATTGTGGCCCCTGGATGCTGGAGTGGCTCCAGAGAGCTACTGGGACTTAAGGACCCAGGATCTCAGCTACCTAAGACCTGAGAGCTGTAGGAATTGTTGCCATAAGGCTGAGGGTGCTGGCACCCTAGGCCTCTGAGAGCTGTAACACTAGAAGGTGCCACCTGCTGATAGTTACTGCTGTCTGCTGCCAGTGCCCACTGATGCCAGAAGCTGAGAATTACAAAAGCTGCCAAGTGATGGGTCTTCTTGTTATTAAAGCCCAGAACAATAAGAAGTTATTGGCAGAGAGCTATATGTCTCTGACTTTTTTTTTCAGTAGTAGGGGGCTGAACTCAAGGCCTCACACATACTGTGCAAGTGCTCTGCCACTGAGCTATACCATAGTCCCCTTTGTTATTTTTTTAAAATTGAGACAGAGTCTTGCTAAGCTACATAGGCTACCACCACCTCTAGCCTCGAAACTGTGATCCTCCTGCCTCAGCCTCCTGAGTTGCTGGGATTACAGGCATGTGCTACCATACCCAACAGTCTCTGGTTTCTGAAGCTTGCAACAATAGATCCCAGTTCTCAGGGTTTAGAGGTGTAAATCATAAGTCCATCCCCTAGCCCTTGCTTATGCATGAGCCTGTGATTGCCAACACTGGAAAAGCTTCTCCTAGCCTACCTGTGATTCCCATCTGGATACAGCAAAAAGACCCCAGACAGTTGGTTGATAAAAATAGCACTTTGCACTACTGAAATTTGGGCTTGGCTGAATGGAACAATAGAAACAGCGAAAGCCCATCTCATGGAAATACATATATGTTGTTGTTAGGTGCCGTCCAGTCGGTATCTGACTCATAGTGACCCTCATAGGGTTTTCAATGGCTGAGTGTTTCGAGATTGCCTTGGGAGTGGATTGCCAGGCCCTTCTCCCATTTTTGCGGTGCTGGGAATTGAACTCGGGACCTCAGAGACTGCAGCACAGCACTCTACCAACTGAGCTAAATATATATATATATATATTCATATATATATATATATATATATATATATTCATATATATATATATATATATATATTCAATTAATATACATATATATTAATTGAAGGAGTTACTCTACAAACCATTTCTCATGCATTCTAGGGTCAGGGACCAGGATCTTTCTATCATGTTCTCCACAGGAAGCCCCTGTTCTCAAGGTCAATTCATAATCCTAGAGGGCTGGTAGATTTCTAATTTACCTTGATTTGACTAGTATATGTTTGCTAATGTATGAATTACCCTTCCTGTGGACATGCAAACTTTCATTCACCCACTTCTGCTTACAGATAGATTCCTGTGCTTATTTAAACATTTTTACTAAATGGAGATCTGGTATCTGCATTTGGTGACTTATTTAGTAAATTACTGTGTTTATGCAGCATGATATTTACTTAGATTTGAAAGCAATTGTTCAACGTCAGGAAAGTTCTTCCATTAGTAAATTTGTGCTAGTGATCACGAAAGAAATATTCAAAAAATTGTCCATATTTAGGATACATACTCTAAGTATTAGGGTTTAGGCATTAGAATCTCTGTCCATCTGAAAATGCATTTTTACTAAAATATGGTGAAATGTTTAATAAAGCAAACTTTTTAAAGATAATAATGGGGTAGTCAGCATCATTAGACCAATAGGCCTTTCAATTAGTTTGATGTAAAAGTTTCTCAAGTTTTCATTTCCTCAGTGTTAAAGAAAATAATATTACTAAGCTAGAAAATTTAGTGACTATTGAAGTGACTAAAGGCTATAGTTACTTTACATGTTGAGGAAAAATGTATCTGAAACTAACCATTTCATTTAAAGTGAACAATATACAGTGCATATCCATAGACAGTCACATAACCAGTGCCCATAGAATAATGTGGGAGAAAGCATGATAAATTAGCATTTAACAAAAATTGCTTTAAAAGTAAATATTACAGGCAGGTACAATGATGCTGGCCTATAATCCCAGCGACTCAGGAGTTTGAGCCAGGAAGGTCTCAAGTTAGAAGCCAAAGGCAGCCTGCATAACTTAGTGAGAACCAACTCAATAAAATTTAAAAATAAGTTAAGTCTGCATCCCAGTGGTAGAGCATTTGAAGAGTATGAGTGAATCCTTGGGTTCAACCCCCAAATTCAACTCCAAGTACTGCAAGTTTTTTAAAATAGATATTATGCCTTTAAATATTTTTCTTCCAAGCCCGTTTCTAATGCTAAAAATGAGACACTGTAATAACAAATTAGTGTTGGTTTTCTGCCTTATTTGACAAGATAAATTGTATAATCATCTTTCACAGCTGAAACTGAGGTAGAGAGTCATTTAATTACCTGTGAATTAAAACAGTTTAGACAACTTTCTGATCATCACCACAGAGAATCAAGAAACTTAAAATGCTTAATGATAAATAACAATGTCAACCTCAAAACAAAGTTAAGTCCTTGTAATTTCGTGGCACTGTTTGGCAAAGTAAGGTTCTGTTGACACAGAAATCCTCTCAAATGCCTCTCCTCTGGAACAGTTTCTTACTCCCTTGGGCAGTACTTGTGCCTGTTACTACTTAATTTTTTTTCTTTATTTTTAGTGCATTTTAGTTGGCATATTTAATAGCACAACTATGATTTATTAATAGATAGGTACATAACCAATTTTTAGAACTGTATCTGCCATTTCTTGGGCAAAAATATGTATTTATTAGACACAAAGCTTAAACAACACTTGTGATTTCTTGTCATTTGCCACGTTGCATGTCTCTAATTCCAGCGACTGAGAATGCTGAGGAAGGACAATCACAAGTTCAAGGCCAGAGGCAGCCTGTGCAACTTGGTGAAAAGCAGTCTCAAAACAAAACCTAAAAAAGAGCTGAGAGTATGGCTCAGTGGTGGAACACTTAGCTAGAATGTGCAAGAACCTGGGTTCAAGCAGCCAGGACTAACAAAAAAAAAAATAAGAAGAAAAAAAAAAGAAAAAAGAAATAAATAAAAGAAAAGAATAAAAACTAACTAAATAAAAACAAATTTCCTCTAAAGACCTAATTTTAGAAGAAAGTATGTAGTAGTTATGGGCATTTATGACTATGTTTCTAATGACAAGCCTGTTAATTCAATTATGTAGTATGTACAGGTTTTTCTACAGTATTCTAGTTGTGATAAATAATAATAGTTTCTTCCCCCCAAACAACAAACACCAAACCCACATGTCAATAACAAAAGCCTGTTGACTACTCAGTGGTAGTCATATGATATTTTAACTAAGGGAAGCATTCAGTAATCCTGTATTTAGAAACATTTTTTTTTTATGTTTAACATAACTCTTCACCTTTATTTGTTTATAAAAATTCCCTCATACAGAGCCACCTTTGTGTGTGTGTAACAGGGACATGCCATCTTCGTTGAACCATATTGGGAGGAACATTTTTCCCATTTATTCTTTCAAGCATTTATCAACAAACAACTCTGTTTCAGGTATACAGATAAAAACATCTTATCTTCAAAAAGTTACACAACAAGAAGACATGTTTGAAACAGAAATAAACTGAGGTAGAGAAATGTATCAGTGCCATATAGACAGTGTCTTGTATTTACGCACTGAATTCAGGTTCATATTTAAAAATCAATTGTTCATTGACTTATAGGGTAGTCATTTCAGTAGGGTGCATTTTTTTATAATTATTTGGAAACATCCTAATGCAGTAATTCTTAGACTGTTAGAAGACGTTTTGATATCTTTGAGAAAGATTGTAAAATTTTACAGAATACATAGTCACTAATGTACACTTCGTATGGGGTTAAATCAGTTGATAAAGTGCCGCTGTGCACTCTCTGAGAACCCAGGTTTGAGTCTTAGCACAAGGACAAGGACTTAACAATCTACTTCCAAATAGTGTGTGTGTGAGTGCCTCTGAGGGTGTTTGTGTGTATGTGTGTGTTTATGAGTGTTTGTATCTCACATCAGGTTGTAAACTTCAGATTAACAATTTTTCTTTATGGAATATATTACCCTAGAGGGAAATAAAATTCAAAAAGTTCAAATAATTTCATTTACCCATGAAAATCAGCTAAGTTGAAGAGTGGAATTCAAACTCAAGCCCTCTAAGGCTTGATCTAATGTTCTTTTCACCAAATCACTATCACTTCTCCAGCATGTTCCTGAGATGATTAAAATCTTTGTACTTTTTTGTAGATGTTTTTGCAGTGCTTTCTCAACTTAACTATCCCAGCCACAGTCTTAGGCTTTTTAAAAATTAAAACTATATATAAAGAGTTTTGTAGAAATAATGCCTGAGAAATTCAATGCATATAGAATTACTCATCTAACTTACATTTCCTATAGGATTTCATGTATGGGGACATCATTTTGTTTCTCTGAACTTCACTACTGAATGATAGTCAATCTGTCCCTTATAACTCTTAGGTAATGGGTCAAATTGAATAGGTAACAGATTAATATCACTTGTTAAAAATGTTGTGTAATAAAATTTGTCAGTTTTGGCATGTTCTTGATGCATTGCATTCATCATCTGAGGAGAATCAGGCAATATCTAAAACCTTTCTTTGATTTTTCACCCGGTACTCTGAACTAAGAGTAAGGATGAACAAGATGAACAAGACTATGTCAATTTTAGATTGTCTTCTGGTCCCAAAGTTACTTTTATTTTTACTTTTTCATTACCTACATGGGAGGTATAGCTACAATAAAAATGATATTTTCATGAGATTTATGCAGTAAGTTTTATAGAAAGTGTAGAGATGTATGTTGCCTTTTATGTTCATATATGGGAAAGGCCACAGGTTAAAGAATGAAATTCTAGCTCTCCCCCCTAAAACTTTTGAGTACATGTGAACATTGCTTAGCTTCTTTCAGCAGTTGTTTTTATCCATATAATAAAGTTAACACTGTATACTTCAAAGGCTTTCAGTAAGGATGGAGGTAACACAATAATTACTTTAGTCTCTATGCATGAAATACCTACAACAGTAGCCCTGTGGCATCCGATCCCATCAGATCTCAGAAACTAAGCAGGGTCTGGCCTGGTTAGTACTGTAGGTGCTGTAGGCTTGGGAGACAGACCCGGTAACCCACTCCCAAAAATCGATCAGCCATGGAAAACCCTATGAACAGCAGAGAAGCACTGACAATAGTGTTTCAGACTCAATGGCACCTAACAACAACAATGCATGAAATATGTATCTGGCATTTGTTGTTGTTGTTAGGTGCCGTCGAGTCGGTATCCAACTCACAGCAACCCTCGTAGGGTTTTCAATGGCTGACTGTTTCGTGATTTTCTTAGGAGTGGATTGCCAGGTCCTTCTCCATCTGGCATTTAAGAGATGCAAAATAGCTTAGTTCCCATCAAGATTTATAAAGTAATTTTTACCCAAATTCTTTAACATTGGATATTATATTTTAAAAATTATTGTCCAAACTTCCCATACATGTTTGGCCAAATCTTATGAGAACCCACCATATTCTCAAAGTCAGAATATGGTCTTCTTTGATTGCTTCAATTGCTAAAAAGCAAGTACTGGTATTTCTGTACCAGAATGGCTCCAAAGTCATGTTCCTAATTTTGTTTTAAAACACACAAACTTCTTTACCACAGGGAGTCTACCTTATTTTGGATTTTACTGAGTAGATGTTTTTGTTTACTTAGAGTATCTGCTAATTTGCCATTGTTTTGAGGGCAGAATTAGCCCCTATTACTCATAACGGAAAATGATTTTTTTCCCCAAGACTGGAGGTTGAATCTAGGGCATTTCACATGCTGGTCAAGCGAGCCACCACTGAGCCTGAGCCTTAACCCCAGTCCCTTATTTATTTTGTTTTGTCTTGTTTTGTTATTTAAATTATTGAGACAAGTTTTCCCTAAGTTGTGCAAGTTGCCTCTGGCCTTGAACTTATGATCTTCATGCCTCAAATTCTAGAGTAGCAGGGATTATATGTGTGCACCACAGTGCATGGCAGCAAATGACAAAAAAAAAAATTGAGAAATGCATTCAAAGGATACCCAGAGATTTTTCTCTGTTAAATAAACTTTGTACCTTAGGATACTTTGGGTGTTGTTGTGAGTTCTAAAGTGTTTGTAAACTCTTATTTTTTGGAGTCTGTCCTAATAGCTCAATATAGAAATAAAAATACAAAGTTATTCATTTACTAATTTATTCCTTTTTTCAGAGATTTATGTACTTATTACATTCCAGACATTGCTCTATACCCAGATGCAAAGATAATTATGAAAACTCTACTCATTTTGAACTCACCAAATCAAGTGCATAGATTGGCTGCCCACTTGACTTCTCTTCCTTCAAGGAAAAACAAAATACATCCTCACATTTGAGAAGCAATGTGGATTGTTGGATTACTGTTGGATTACTAGAATACTAGAAACTCTCCCTTATTTTCCAGCTTCATTGTAGATTGATAGATTGAAAACTTTTTGTTCTACTTACCAACTATTTTCTTCTTTGGACAATAATGTCCAATTTCTTTTTAGGAATATCACCAACCAGCCTTTTCTTTCTTTTAACATACACTTGGAATAGCAATAATTGCAGATCTTTATCAAGCTAGGTTTTCTAGACTTGTGCTATTTTTTGAGTCCTCTTAAGACCTTCCTATTGATTTTTTTCTGGTTTGCATTACTCAGAGTTGCTTTCTATTGCTTGAAAACACGTGATCTTAGTGAATACCTTTTATTTTCTGATTTGATGTCTACTCTGCCCTTTCATTCTTTCTTACGAATTTTATTTTTATTTTTCCTGATGTCTTACAAGTAAACCACGACTGCTACACAAAAGAGATTTAATTTTATGTTTCCTTCTGACTGTTTGGCCCAGGGCTTCTTTTTCATCAGATCTACAAGCTTCAACTTCTGGCATAAAATACCAAACCTGGACCCATTCAAGGCACCTAGTCCCTTGTTCAAGGTATGATATTAAAATGTACAATAAAATTTTATGAGGCCAAAAATGTGATAAAACTCTTCAAAGAAGAATGATATAAATCCTCCATAAAAGCTTAAAAGAATTTCAGTATTGTCTTCCCTTCCTGTGACCCTGCACTGAGCATTCTGATCATATCAATTATAATCCCAAAATAAATTGTTTCATTTGTGGCTTCATTCACATGCATTGCCATTCCCTTAGCTAGAATATCCTTTCTACCTCTCATCCCAGACGGCCTATAATATCCATACCATATGTATATCACAAGTGAGAAGTATGTAACAGTGTATGGGACTGTTTATTATGTTCCACGTTCTATATCTGCATTCATAGATTTTCACTTTTAAGCTTCATGAAAACATTAAGAAGTAGGAATTGTAATGCTAACTGGTTTTGTGATAATATGCAATGAAAAAGTAATAAAAGCTGGATTTTGAGTCAAAGCACATGTAGCCAGTAGATTGTGCTTGAATGACTGCAGAAGATAACCTTCACATATTGTCAATGAGTTATTTCCTCATGTTTCCACTTCTATAAAAATATAATTATATATACATATACATATATATCTTAATTTTGTATGCACTTTTTTGTTAAAAGGCTTTCATTAGATACATACCTTCTTCAGCAAGTCTTACCTGACATTGATATCTGTAACTTTTCTCAAAAGCAGAGCACAAGCACATCAGATTTGCTTAATTATTCATTCCAGTTTCATTATACTTATCTCTTTATATCTCTGTCTTTCATATTAAACTTTAAGCTTCTTAAAAGTAGAGAATCAGTTATAGTTGAAAAGGTATGAGATATGTGGTAAAAGCTATTAGCATGCAAGCCAGATGTGTTTGGAAAAATTTCCAGGTTTCTGACTTACTACTAAAGTAGCCTGAAACAGTCTTCTTTATGAGAATTACTGATACTTTTCTTACCTATAAAATGGAGATTATAATATTTATATTGCATGATGTTAAATAATATCTTGCCCATAGCAAGACATTATTGATTAATTACTACTGCATCAATGCTATCTATGGATAAAATACAAACTACAAATCCATTTTAACTTCCATTCATCTCATCTCTTTAAGCATTACATAATGTTTCTCCTTGTCTTCTTAAGGTCTTATAGAACATAATATCATGTATTCTTTTGCATTGTACAAATTAATGAAAATTCAGTAATGCTAATCTTTTAAAGTTTAAATCTCAAGAAATTATAGTACTATAGCAAATATACTATATAACATAGTTCATCACTCCATGTGAGAGAATTGAAAAGAAAAACCAATCCTCAGTGTGAATATAAATACAATGAAGATGCAAAATGCATTGCATTGTCTTGTTTTTCCTATCCTTATGAATAATGTGAATCTCAGTATCTTTAAGAATATTTTGCCTTGCTGACTACAGAGTTATTTTTTAACTGGAGACATAAACAAGTTTTTAATCTTTTTGCACTACACTTCTGCACCTTTCTACCTACTTGCCCCTCTTCCAGATATAACTCTGCTGCATCATGTTGTGCGGTCAAAGTGTGACCAAATATAATTTAGTAAGGAGAGAGGTGAAGTGACACGAAGCATGAAATTTAAAAATGAATGTCACACCACTTTTCATATTGAATACTTAGCATTAATTCACATTGCAAGCAACTCAATGCAAATATTTTGTTGCAAAATAGAAGAAAATAAGAGACTTTCTTATATTCATTGCAGTTTTAGGAAATTTTAAAAAATTGCCATGAAAAATCAGACACAGGCACTTAGCTATCTACTGAGATTCAATGTCTGGCAATTCTAATATGTAGCTCTCAGCCAATTGTATGTATCCATGCTATCCCTTAGGGCACTGACAGATATCTGGCACCAAACAGACATATATATATATATATATATATATATATATATATATATATATATATATATGGTTCAGGCCAATGTCTAATGCAATTGTCTAAGGCTACAGTATGGCTCTTTAATTCTGCCTATATCTTGCATATGTCTTCTCCAGTAAAATATCTTTGCTTTTTTGTGAGCTCTATCCCAAGTATTTATTTAAGGAGATAAATAGTCAATACAAACTAATTGAAGACAGAAAAAAATGGTACCAAAAATAGGAGATCATTGTTAATGAATATTAGAACATAGTTCTAACATCTTTGCCTACAGCCATACCACCCTGACTTCTGATCTCCTCTGATCTCAGAAGCTGAGCAGAGTTGGACCTGGTTAGTACTTGGATGGGAGAATACCTAGGAATACTGGATGATGTAATCTTGGGAGAAGGACCCAACAGTGCATTCTCAAAACAATCAGCCATTGAAAACACTATGAATAGCAGAGAAACACTGACAATAGTGGCAGGCATGGCACAGTGTCAGGGAGTTTTTTGATCTGTTGTACATAGGGTCACTATGAACTGGATCCTACTCCATGGTATATACCAACAATAACAACAACTACCATCTTGGTCAACTGGCAAGAGATTTCTGGTGATAGTTCCTAAAACAGATAATTATAAAACTATTTTTCAGCTTTAATACAGATTGACCTGAGTTTAGTAGACCAAAGTGTAATTAGGCTTACTGTCCCAATCTTAATTGTGAGATTAATTCTGTGCTCCCTCATTTATACAACGAAATGCTATCATCTACCCTACACTTATAAAGCAATTTGACCCCTGTAAGAAAGACTAGGTATCTTTGTCTGTTTGTACATTCCCTTCATCTAAAGCATGAACATTTTAGATACTTGCCTACAGTGTCAGAGTTAAATGAATTATAACTACAATTCACACTTCAGATAACTATTTTATGAGATATATGAATGGTAAAACATAGAGCAATTTTGCTAAAACTACATTGGTGAAAAACCTCAGCCAGAAAAATTCTCCTCCATAGGTAATATAATCTAGATAACCATTTAATCAAAAAGTCCAACAAGGGCACTAGGTACTAAAAGTAAGTCTTTGAAGGAACATATGCAACTGTGTGTTTGAATTCCTCTTTACTTGTTAACATCCAGACTCACTTCCTCAAAACCATAAATCAAGTCCTCAAATATCCTTCAAAATGTTGGATGAAAAGAATAAAATACTTTATTTCCTACTGCAATTCACAGTTAGATGGTAAAATGTAGGATTTGTGGCCAAGCAAACTTTTGATTTTATGGATTTCAGATCAAACTCTGTGCTTTTCACTTTATGCTTGGGCACCATTCAGACCAAAGCTTTGAGGTTTTTAAGGGCTTATAAAGCACCAGGTAAAAAATCAAAGGATAAAAACTTCAGTGCTAATCAGATTTGTACATTTATTTTAAAGGCATATATACCTGCATAGCATCAGGATGTGAAATGAAATTGCCTGTTTCTTTTGTTTCTACAAAAGAATTTAGAAATTTTCTTTTAAAAAAGTAACTATTGAATATAGGTTTTATATGATGTATCATTGATACAGATAAATTTACAAGAAAATATTGAAATTAGATTCTATAAAGCATAAAGTGGTTATAGTTTAACTGAAAAAGTTATTTCAAATTACATGTATTTTATTAACCTTTTAAAAATTTAAATAATTAAAAAATCAATATTAAAAGTAGAAAATTTAAAACAAATTTCACATATTATAATATATTTGTTTATATTTTCTATTTCACTCAATTTGTTCACTATCAGAACCCATTCACTAAAAAGACTATTTTTGAATAGATTTGTATTGAGATGCTATGCATTGGACTCTTTAAAGTGATATCCTTTTATTGTTTTCCAAAAAGTAATCAGATTGACCTTATTTTTCTTCCAAATAAAACACCTTTTCTATATAGTAATCAGCTATAAATACAGCTTTCATTTATTTTTCTATAAAATAGGATAATCTAGCTTGCCTAGATTATTCATGATAATTTCAATGTACTTAATTGTAATTTATATTAACTTTCAGACAAACACTTGTAAAACAAAAATAGGATAAAACATATATATTCCCTGCAGAATATTTGAATTTGACCGAGCAGTTCCATAGTTTTGGGAAATAATTGAGGAAAAACTGAGATGGAATTTATGTTAAGCAATGCAATCAATAGTTTACATTCATATATATTTGCCTCAATACAAAACTCCTCTCTGCTGTTCAATGGGAACCTAAGCTCTGTTCTAGCATGTAATTTGTTTTGAGGTTATTGGGGCATACATTATGTATTCTATTTGTTTCAATTGGTGCTAAATATACCTAGATAAGTAAAAAGATACTCTAATATCATGTTACAAATAGTGAAAGAAAATACCAGACTCCTTGCTTGAAGGCAAAGGAATTCATTTTTTATAGCAAAAGTAGTAGCCAGAATGACAACAGGAAGTTCACAATGCTTATTCCTGTCTCCTGAGTTCCCTGATATTGATACAGTGCCTATGATGGGTGCCTACAGGTGCAATGGGTTGTGTTAATGCAGATAAACACTGAGCTTGCAAAGTTCAAAGCTTTTTTAATAAATGAAATGATGCTGTATATTGTCTGGAGAAAGATGTTCTCTCATACCTTGTGGTTGCTCATTGCAAATGCATCCCTAAGAAATGTTCTAGGTAAAGAGTATTCAAAATCCTGCATTTTTTTGGTATACCCACCAATATTCTACCTTATGACTCTTGCCTATAGAATAAGTCTAAGCCATCTTCCACAACATTTCTAAGGCAATCACGTGAAATTCAAATATTTAACTCTACAGGGACTGTTGTTGTTAGGTGTCGTCAAGTCAGGTCTGATTCATAGTGACCCTATGTAGAACAGAACAAAACACTACCCAACTCTGTGCCATACCTGGGACTATTACAGTGTTTCTCTGCAATTCATAGGATTTTCAATGGTTGATGGTTTCAGGATTGCTTTGGGAGTGGATTGCCAAGACTTTCTCCCATTTGTGTGGTGCTGGGGATCCAACTTAGGGCCTCAGAATGCACCCAGTGGCATTCCAGAAACTGAACCAAACCCCAAACTCCCTTACCTGGAGTAATATCTCCTAAATCATCAGCAGATAACTATGAAAAAATCTACATAAAGTAACTCAAGAATTAACTTCTCAGGGAACAGTGGCTTTATCTTCCAATCATAGATTTGGTGCTAAATAGGGAAAAGTTCGTATCTTCCTCAGATCTTACTTTATCATGTTGTGTAGAGTGGTGGAATTTCTGTGTACCTCCATAAAGAAAGAGATTTTTAATGTGTGACTAATGTATATACATTTATTCTATGATAGTAATTGCCAGACAGTATGCTAAAACTATTCATGGACTACCTCATTTATTCCTCATAAATTCCTATGAATTAGATAATGTTGTTATGGGCATTTTCAAGGTGAAAAAACTAAGAATCACAGAGATTAAATAACATGGTAGATCTCTTAGCTAGATGGTGAAGAAGACAAAATTTAAACTTAGAGAAATTAGTCTTAGAACCAATTTTCTGTACACCAATTTTCTTTTCTTTTCTTTTCTTTTTTTATTTTTTCTTGTTTTCTTTTTAGTGGTTCTTCAGTGGATAGAACCTAGGGTTTTGCACATACTGGAAAGCATTCTTCCTCTGACCTACACCCTCCACTGCCTCCTTTTAATTTTTTTTCCCTGTAGAGGCAGGTTCTCATTAAGTTATTCAGGCTGCCTCTGGCCTCCAACTTTTGACTATCCTGCTACCGCATCCCAAGTTGCTGGAATTACAGGCATGCACCACCACACCTGGCTACAGCCAGTCTTCTCAAGAACTATACTTTAGATTTCAAGAAGCATTTCTCTGTTTCTATATCTTCATTTTCTAATATAATATAAGACCAGTAATAGATATATTGAAAATATTCCCTGGATGATGACAGGAGTGAATGAAGGATGAATGAGTGAATGAATTAATATTTAATAGAGTGGCTTTCACTTTGGTAATACAGTGGGTTAGTATTAACAATAAGATGGTGCAGAACCCAACCAATATCTGCACTTGAAATAATCACAAATTCTGTATTTGAAACAAAGCATTCATAAAAGTAATGCCTTTTAAAATTTGAAGATACTTTCTTACAGAGTATCAAATGATTGTTCTATTTAGAATAAATGTATGAATATGTTTTATGATTAGATATATAAAAATATAGTCATACACAAAATGTACATGCAAAATTCTCTTTATTTTTTTCTCTATACTTAGTAACTTTAAAGATGGTGATCATGAACAGGCTAAAAACACATCAGATTCCTCCTCTGTAAAATGAGAATGATGGACTACACAGTCTCCAAGGTCCCTTCCAGATCCACCATTTATAAATTCTCTTAATTTATATCATATGTTTTACTAGTGTGTGGCATGTTTTCTTTTAGCTCCAGAGTAATTTTTTTTTCTCTAAGTCTATAGCACAGTGCTAATTGTCATACCTAATCTATAGGCCAATTTGTAAGGGGAAAAATGTCCATTGGGGACATTGCAAAGCATCCACAATCAGAAGAGAGTAGAGTAAGAGACCTGCTGTGCCTGCATTGAAACAGCTGTTTCAAAAACCTTAAGCATCTGGGGAAGTCATCCAGAGAAAGGCTATCCACTGCACTTTTGATCTCTTCGCTACAGAACTGAGCACTGCCTGCCTATATGCTGGTGAGAGCCAGCCTGTTCAACCATGCCTAGGGCTAGCTTTTACCCTTGTTTCTGCCCAGGAAATGGCAAAAGAGTGTTTCTAGTGTATAAGTGAAATTATGGTGGAGTTCTGAATGAAAATGAGGTTATGTATTACATTAATTAAACTGAGTAGGTCAGCATTATACTAAACAGAGGGAAAATAAGACAGAGATAAAGGGTAAAGTTTAAAAATGTATGTAGTACTGGTTGATTTTTTTAAATAACTGCTCACATACTTTCTCCTTAATCCTCTAAGAGTCCCAGGAGTATAACCATAATTACTTCCATTTTGTAGATGAAGAAACTGCTGGTCAGATAGTTGTTTAAGAGCTTATACTCAGTAAATATGAAGTCTAAACTCCAATCCAAATAAATCTCTTGTTACAAATTCCTTACCATTTTTCTCCATTGCACACCATCTTAACATGCCCCAGAAGAACAGATATATGCAAAACATATTTAATTCTCTGAGACAAATTGCATACATATTTTTAATAAAGACACTTTTATTTCTTTAAGAACACAAATTATTCCTCAAGAAGATTCAACTATGTTGTCTTTTGCTCTATCAGTGAAAACAGTGAAGAATATGTTGAGTATCGATGATGGTTTGTGAGCATGGGTTATTCAACTCATATGAAAATATCTTTCATATTTTTCAAAGCCTGTCACTCTTTTAGTGAAATTAAAATAGAAGGTATGATTATGTCCATTGAAAATCAGATTTCCTTTAGATAATTAATCTTTGACCTTGGCTTGTGATGAAGGTTTGCTGAATGTAGGGAACCAAGGAGGATAATTAATATTCTACACCAGGATTGATTGTGTCAAAATACTATTGTAGAACAAAATTTACAGTTCTAATAAAGCTCATAATGTCTGGTTTGTATCTTCTAAGAAATTATTTTTATTTATTTATAAACTATATTGCATATATGATACATACTTTTTTTGCCATAGCAATGGATATTAGTTAAATACTTGATTTTTAAAAGCAATTTGTATTTTTATTACATAAGATATATTTGAGGGACTGGATTTAGTTCAGTTGGTAGAGTGCCATGCTGCATCCTTTGAGGACCCAGGTTCAATCCCTACCACCACAAAAATCAGAGAAAGATGTTGTAATCCACTCCTGAACCAATTCCAAACAATCAACCATTGAAAACCCTGTGAGGGTCTCTATGAGTCAGACCTGAGTTGAGGGCGCCTAACAATAAGAAGATGCATTTGGTATTAACTAACTAGAACTTCAACTAAAACTGCTTTGATAGAGAAAGGAAATTGGTTTTCTCACAAAACATTCCATCTTGAAATTGACAATGCTTTAGTATTCTTTTTGATTCAATTGGTAAAGTGTCACCAAGTACTCAAAGTTTTTCAGTCTCATTACCCTTTTGCTTGTGATTTTTACCAAAATCAAGACTGGCTTCTCTTCCATTTACACTGTGGGTTAACAGAATACATAATTCCTTGTCTGGGGCAAGAGATGAGATGGGCAGTACTGCAAGGGAAGGAGCATATTCTTCTACCTAGACTATGAGGAAGATGTCTAGATCATCACTCTGTCAGGACTAACTCATATTTTATGCCTACTTTTGTGTGAAACCACTGATTGTCTGCCTTAATTAGTTTCTTTATTTTATTTAATTAAAATACCTCAAATAAATAAAAACAGCAGTTCCCAGACTTACTAAGGTACAGGACCAATGGGTTGCATGTAGAAGTTGTTAGATGGTTTGAAAAAAAATTGTGTCTATTACCCCCACGATCATTTCCTTTCTTCCTGAGTGGAAGGTAGACATAGTGACAGGTATGTAGCTGTCAATTTAGAACTCTCAGGAGACAAGTGTGAAACATACTTTCTGTTTTGGATGACTGAGAAAACAAAGAAGGGACTTCACTACTGTGAGAGATTATAGAGCCTCTACCAATCCTAGACTACCTGGCACCAGTCGTTTACATCTGTCAAGTCTACCACTATCACTGTACTATTTTTCTATTTGGAGATATTTTCAATCAGAAAAAACAGATCTCACATCACAGAAATCACATACATGAAAGGGATAGTCATCAATTCCTATTATGAAAGGGAAAGAAAAGATAGGTACTTGACAATCCCTCACAAATCTCCACTATAGTGGTCATGTACCATAATTTACTTATCTCTTCTCTCATTTGGATGGAAATATCTAAATTACTTTTTAAATCTTATCTTAGTAAACTCTTTTATAAATAAATGATTGAAATATTATTGATGTTTTTAAACTGATTGCTAGAAAAGTAATCACTAGCATAACTGTTATTAAATTTCATTATAATTCTTAATGTAGATTTCTAATCTGTTTTTCATGTCCATTTCAATTTAAACTTCTATATCAAGATTGTAATACTTATTCAAAGTATGCTAGGCATCATTATAGCCATTTATTTTTGTCTTCATATCTATCTATCTATCTATACCTATATTTCTATCTATATCTATATCTACATCTGCATATGTTGTGGCTGTTTTTAGGTGCCATCAAGTCGTTTGACTCATAGGGACACCATAAAGAACAGATGAAACACTACCCAACAATGTTCCATGCCAGGCACTATTTTCAATTCTTCTCCTCTATTCATAAGGTTTTCAATTGCTGATTGATTTTTTTTTTTTTTTTTTTTTTTGGTGGTACTGAGGGTTGGACCCAGGGCCTCGTGCTTGCATGCTCTGCAAGTGCTGGACCACTGAGCTGCACCCCCAGCCCATTTTTTACTTTTTGAGACAGGGTCTCTCTAAGTTACGCAGACTGCCTCTGGTCTCGAACTTGCAATCCTCCTGCCTCCGCCTCCCGAGCCGCTGGGATACAGGTGTGCACCACTGTGTCAGGCTGCTGATTGATTTTTGAGAGTGGGATGCCAAGTTCTTCTCCAAAGACTACACCACCCAGTATTCTCAGTCTCCCATCCAAGGACTAATCAGGCCCAACCCTGCTTATCTTCCAAGGTTTGAAGAGATTGGGTGTCACAGGTATATGGCTGCAGGCATATCTATGTACAAGTATACATGTATTTTTTACCCAAATTCAAACACAAAAAAATCATATAATTACTGTAATTTCTTTTGACTTAATGATATATACCTTTTGTGAACACTGTGTTTCTTAATTCATTATTTATGGATTATATGGTTTCTTTGTAAGGATCGCCTTTGTCTTCATCATTGTTGTTAGGTGCACTTGAGTATTATAATTTCCTATTTCCTATATTTAAAACTTCTCTTACAGTAGTTAAATTGCAAGATTGTATATTTTAGTATAGTATTGTTTAGTACAACCACAGATTGTAAAGTATCTTTTTTAATTTTTTACATTGCTTTATATTTGTTAGGAATGAATTACATAATCTTTAATTTCTTCTACTAATATCCTTTAAATAATGGTCAGCAACTGGTTTTGTTTATTATCTCTATGGATGCTTGCTTAACTTTTCATTAATTTGCTTTTTGATCTTTACAAATTGAATTTTTGCTTTGAGTTGATGATAGTATTTCCCTGCTGTGCTTAGAAAGAGCTTATTAATTTTCTATTTCCTAGGACACATTTAAGAATATAAGTTTCTCTCTAAGTTATCACTTAGCTTCATAGAGTCATACACACAAGATGCCATTCAATCACAATTAGGTTATATAAATTGCGGAAGCATTTTGCTGTTTCACTTCACTTTGTGTTTCAGATCTTCCATTTTGAGAGCATATGTTTATTACTGTATTACTAAGGTTACATTGTGATCAAGACATGTTGTTCTATGTGGAACTGATATTTTATGGTAGGATAATTTTTTGTAAAACAAAAGCAATAAATATTTGTAAATGTCCCATGCATCTTTGAAAAATAATACATATTCTCAGTGTTTGAGGGTGAGGTGCAGAGGAGGGTTGATAACATGCCTATTAGATCAGTTCATAAATTGTTTCTTTCAAACTTTCCAAAACTTTGGTTGTTTCACTTACGAGAGCTATCATATTCTAGAATTTAAAGTATCACTTATAACTGTTTTTTAAATGAATAAATAAATCTGGCCAGGCAAAGTGGCTCAGGTCTGTAATCCTGCAGAAGGCAAAGGCAAGAGAATAGCAAGTTGGAGTATAGAGACAGCCTGCATAATTTTCTGAGACCCTGACTCAAAGTAAAAAGTGTAAAAAATGGGCTGGAGTTGCAGCTCAGTGGTACAACACCTGTAAAGCATGCATGAGACCATAGGTTCAACCCCCAGTATCACAAAAATAAATAAATAATAAATAAATAAATAAATAAATAAATAAATAAATAAATACATGTAAGTATTATTTTCTATCATGAATCAAATCATGATTGTAGGTAAAGGAAAGTTGGAGAAGATAGAATATCATTTTTTTTGTAAAACAATCTAATTTTACTAGATTTTTAAAAATCATGCTCATATAACATCCTTTAGATAATATCTTTCATGCTGTCCATAATAAAGTCATTAATTCTGAGAAATTCAATCCTGAGAGTCTCATCAAATGATGCTCCTTCATGGGTAGATTTTGCTTGTTCATAGCAGGACTAGCAAGGCATATTGCGATGTAGTGCATGTTTTATGTGAACTAGATTATAAAAGCAGATCCTCATAAGCATATTTTTAGTATCTAATGAACAAGCAAGCATATATTTAATATTTTCAAACCCTATGGCTTATCTTAGGTTTATGCCAAATATTAGAATACTTGACTTGCTTAATTTTCAAATTAACTATATATATTTTTAAATTGTACTCATTCTTGTGCCAATTTCCCAGAAAAAAAATAAAACACACACACACGGGAGATGTGTATTTAAGCAAATAAGTAATCTATTACTTTTATTCTGAGAATTATGCCATTGCTTTTCAATGTACTATAACACTCATGCTCATCATTCTTAGTATCCCAGCTGGGTACAGATATGCAAGAAATGGTATTCAGATCAGAAATTTCTGAGGAGTAATATACAATGATTAGGTTATAACCTTTTTTAAGTTTATAATTCTTTCTTCCATGTGAGGATACTGTAGTCACATTTACTGAATTTGGGGTATATCCAGCATAATTACTTATCATCACTTAGTATGAGATATTTCTAAGACAGTTGCTCTCAATTTCTATATTTTGATTTTACTGTATTTTTCCTTTAATGGGCAATCTTTTATGAAAATTAAAGATATAAGATATATCTTTTCCATTCATTCTCAAAATTATTACTTATTGATGTTTTAAGTCTTTTTCATGTCCTTGGACTGGTAAAGCATAAATCAGAACCAGGGGCCGTTTTGTTGATCTAGAACTGTCCTTTGATAACAGTTGCATTGAAATATATGTTTTTAATATAAATTTTGGTTTTATGATCACATTAGGATGTGTTTAGGCACAAGTGTTACTGAGGGTAGAAGATAATACATTTAATAAATATTAATTTCAAATTATAAAATACTAACTTCCATGGGTCATAATTTTATATCCAATATTCTATGATCCTCTGCACATGATTATATAATTTTAGAATGTTAATGATAGCCCTGGGAATCTTGAAGAATTTTTAATGCGATATGTCCACTAGTCCATTTTATTTTTACATTATTTTCAAATAAAGAGATGAGACACCGATAAGTAAATGCCAACATCTAGAATGCTTTGGCTTCACTATAGGGTCCAAGTGTCTGTCCCTAGCTGAGGAGCTGAGCTTAGATGCAACACTATCTAATTGCCTTCCTTAGAGTTTAGTATGTGATAAATGTTCAATTTTAAATACAGTAGTGATGATAGAAGTAATCAGTAATTGGTGATGGACAAGTAGCGAATTGTAGAAATATTTTTAAATAGGAGTTGTCTTCAAAACTTAAAAATATAAACTCAAAAATACATTAACCCTTTTAAATAATATTTAAAACTTTTAAATTTACTAAGAATGTGATGAGATTTTCTCAAGTGTAACAGAACTCTAATGTTCTCAGATTAGAGACTATTCTGGTTATTAAACTCTGGGTCTTATCTTCAAATTGACCCTTCTGCACTCAGTGGCTTGGGACTTCACCTCTCAAGCCACATTTTTCATTTGATAGCTGGTTCCTGTTAGGTATATCCAATAGGAATAAAAAGAAAGAGGCCATAAGAGGAAGAAGGATGTAACACTCTGTCTGCTTACTCTTCTTGTCACCATCACCATGACAAAACTTGTTCACTCTTGCAACAATAGAGTTGATTCAGGCAGTAGCAGCTGATTGCAGTTTGTAGTCTTTCCACATTTGTAGGAGTCATAGGTGTAGTTATCAACACCAGAATATGGCTTCCTTCTCAGAGACCTGCATCCCTGATCCTCAGAATTCCTCTGCTAAGCTTCTAAAATTTAATAAGTATGACTGTGTCCATTTCTTTGTCATAGGTAACAGCAGCTTCCTTCTCTGATACCTCAGAGTCACTTTTCAACTTGCTATTTCTTTACAACCCAGTTTATATTTATTTTAGATTAAAACTCTGTTACATTATTTAATGAAGTTTCTGGCAACAGGCATACTGAACTCATATTTAGCTATGAGGACCATTAAAGAAGCATTGAAAGAAAAGAATTACAGATTTTTTAGTGCTACTGGAAAACTGTTCAGTATTTTCTGAGAGTCTACTATTTGTTAAGGACTTTTCTAAGGGCAAAACACAGAGGTATAAAAGATAGACCAAATCCTTGACCTTAAGAAGCTTACCAGGCAATAGAGGTGTAGAGTGTGATTTATGCCTAACCACCTAAACAAGTTCAAAAGTTGATAAATACTTCAATAAAGATAAAAATGAGTGATAGCTAGAGAGGCAATGGTATCTGGGGATTGAACTGGGATGAATATTTGACTTAAGACCTGAAAGATTAGGCACAAACTATGAAAAGATATGAAGGAAGAGCTTGCTAAGCCAAGGAAAAGTATGCTCAAAGTCTTGAGAGTGAAATAAACTGTAATTCTCCTGAGTACAGAAAGAATGTCTTTGTCCCTACAGAGGAAAAATATAAAAAGAGAACAGGAGTGGAAAGAAATAAGATTAGAGAAAAAAGCTGAAATTAGATCATGTAAGGTATTTTAGGTCATGGAAAATGTTTATATTTTACTTTAGTTACACTGAAAGCACTTTGGAGTTTAACCTGCAAATGATATGATCTGATTTATGTATTTAAAGGATTAGTCTGGCTACAGATTGGTGTATGAGTTATGACAGCCACCCAGAGGGCAGAGGTGGAGATGAGTGTAGAGGCAGAGAGAATAGTTGGGTTGTTGCATCCAATTGCTCAGGCAAAGATAATGGTGCAATTCATTAAGGGGGTGTATATTCATTTATTGAAAATATGTATGCATGAACTAAAACCAAAAATATATATGTACCAGAATACTCATGAAAGGATATTTTAAATTGCAAGATGGTGGGCCAAATATCTGCAAAGAGAAAATGTTAGAAATTGAAATTATGGTAAAACAATAGTGCATAACATGACAGGGCTACTAAAATAATTTTAGGTCAACTTTACTGATAGGAATTATGTTTATGGTCTACATTAAACATGGATTATTACTATATGTGTATATGTAAAAAGATCTATAACTGAAATATACTATCTAGCATTTATATAATTTTGAAATTTATATTTTCTCTTTATAATTTCTTACATTTTCTTTTTCTTTAAAAATGAAATTTCTTTCCTATATTGTCAAAGAAATAAAAATTTAAAAAAAGAAAATTAACTGTTCTTCCTATGTTTAGCAGTAGTCTTAAACCTCAGGTAATTCTAAGCTTTACAATTCCAAAGGGTACTTTTAATTTAATTGCTACTCTTTGCTGTTTATCTATAATGTGTATTGTTACTGCAATTAGTTATATTTGTCTGCACAGATGAGTCAATTTGGATAGTCTGTGATTAGTAACACATCAACATATTTTTTCTTCATCTGCATTATTTGCAAATGAATTTTCAGGATTTGTATTTATTTATTTGCTCCTTTTCATGGCTTTATGGAGGTAAAAATGACATACAGTAATAAATGTTTAAAGTTCAGAATATTATAAGTGTTTGATCTATGAAAATATATTTAAAATCCTAATAACTATTTTACTCATCATCATGAAGGTAACCTTGAGGCTTTTTTGACCATTTCCTCTAACATTTATCCTCAGGCAACCATCAGTCCACTTTTTCTTCCTCTAGATAAATGTTTGCATTCTTTAGAATTCTATATAAATATGATTAAATATTACACATTTTTAGTTTGGGTTCTACATGTCACAATTCTTTTGAGAGTTTTCTGTTGTCACATGTCAATAGACCACACCTTTTCACTGATGCTTAGTATTCCTTTCTGTGTAAGAACCTCAATAGGTTTTTCCAGTCATGTGGTGATAGTCATTTGGATTTTTGAAGGTTTTGGCTATCACAAATAAAAGTGTTATGAATATTTGAGAACAACTCTTAAAATAGACATATGCTTAAATTTATTTTGAATGAAGGCTTAGGGGTGGAGTAGCCATAGCATATGAGAAGGCTTATCTTAAATTCTTGGTAACGATCAGGTATCATTTTACATTAGCAATGTTGTTGTTAGGTGCTCTGGAGTCGGTATCCGACTCATAGCGACCCTGTGTACAACAGGTGAAACACTATTGTCGGTGCTTCTCTGCTATTCATAGGGTTTTCAATGGCCTGTTGATTTTTTCGGAGCGGATTGCTGGACCTTCTCCCTAGCCTACACCACCTTGTGTTCACAGGCTGTCTCCTGTCTCCCATCCAGGTACTAAACAGGCCAGACCCTGCTTAGCTTCCAAGATCTGATGGGATCAGGTGCCACAGTGCTAGGGCTGTAGGCACATTAACAATAGCCAGTACAAAAGTGCCAGTTCCACCATAACCTTGTCAACACTTTGTATGGGCACTTTCGTTAATTTTAGCAATCTGTTAAGGATATATTGATATTCATTGTGATTTTAATGTATACTTTCTTAGTGACAAATGACATTGAGAAATTAATGCATCCAATTTTAATATAGCTGTTTAATACATTTTTATTGTTTCAAAACCATAAATTTATTTGTATTATTTTCTTTTTGTGATACCTATACTCTTCCAGTCTTTCTCCATTTGGAATAGAGTCTATCCTTTCTTATCCTGACACTTTTGCCTTCACTACATCAACCAAAGACAGCCTTTGATCTGCCATCTTACCCAAGAAGTCTCTAATATCCTAATTTAAAAATGTTCCAATGTCAATATTATTTTCAAATAATTTACCTTAGGTTATTTGTGGAAAGAAGGGACCTATGGTTTCTCCTTTCTTGGTTTATAATCTCATTCCAATACACTAATTTGTACCACTCATATAGTATCTACTCCTTTCATCCCCTTTTATCCATCTGTGGTACTAATTTGACATTCCATAAATAATGCAGTTACTTTGCATTATACCAAGATAGATGAGTATAAAGGCTAGAGAAGAGAGAATATACTCACTGATTGGTCTTTGAGTTGATGGCAATAAATCTCAAGTGAGCATTCAGACTTGTCCATTTCCAAATAAAATTTTGTTTGACATTTTATCTTTTGGTATCAGGATCCAATCTCTATAAATCATATTAAATTTCTTGGAAGACTCCAGTATAGTAGACCTAGATTGTGTAAGTTTCAATCTTTACTTGCAGGGGACAAGAGATGGAGAATCATTTATCCTTGCTGTATTGCATTACTCAAAATTGTCCAGAGTTTTTACTATTTACTCTCCTAAACAAAAACAAAAACAAACAAACAAACAAAAACCATAGACTTGGATGTGCCTGTACTTCTACGGAACTCATATTAGCCTCTAAATTCTCTTCACGTTCTTCATTACTGACTCTGTCTTTTCAAAAGACAGGGAGTAATGATCTGGTCACCAACTAGAAGTATCACCTGCATTTCTCACTTACATTGCTAAAGCTATTACTATGACTTGGAATCTTTATAATCCACCCTTAAAAGCTAAAATATTGAATTTCCTATGAAGATACATTTATTATTTGCACATTGCTCCCAATACCAGAAGTCAATAAATCTGAATGAGAGGAAGAATGGTGATATCATGAAATATTGAGGAATTTTCAAGAATATGATCAAATTTCAAACAGACACACACCCACACAGGTGTATGCTCACTACTGAAGTTTTTGAAATTAGCTCAAGAACACATTAACAGTGTGTAAATTGAAGAGGCTTCCTTAAGTTGGCACATCACAACTTCTCATTATTCAAGATATTAAGGTGAATTAGAGCAATCATCTTTCTAGTATATCATCCGGTAAATTAGTTCATCATAAAGAGATTGGAGAGGATGGCCTTCTAGGAAAGATGAATTTTATGGTGCACACAATCTTCAAAGCTTTATGCTTCTAGTGATGAGGTTCAACATGTAGAAAAAACTCTTAAGCACACTTTCCCTGGGATACATATTTCCCCAAAAGTGCTATAATTAGTAGGATTTGAGAATGCTATTGATTATTTTAGGTTTCTGTAGTTAATAGAAGGTTATTGCAATACTCTAACAAACAGTTTTCCAAATTTCAACAGACTATTATATTTTTTCCAGGTCCTACATGACCATAAAATTTGGAAGATGATTATACAGAGAAATTCTCTATTATATGGGTCTCAGGAAAGAGGTATTTTCTAGTAGATAAATATTAATGACCCCTTATTTTGCTCTGTGGGAGTATTTGTTAAATTCTATTTTAGGAGAAATAAGAGATTAGATAGGGCTGGGGTTTAGCTCAGTTGAAGCACTGCACTGCAGTCTCTGAGGTCCTGAGTTTGAGTGCTAGCACTGGCAAAAATTGGAGAAGGATGTGGCAATCCACTCCTGAGGCAATCCCAAAACAATCAGCCATTGAAAACCCTATGAGGATTTCTAGGAGTTGGGCAGGACTCTATGACACCTAACCCCCACTGCAAAAACAGATTAGATAAGGGGATGTATATGTATACATGCCTATAGCTATAGCCCTGTGGCATCCGATCCTGTCAAATCTTGGAAGCTAAGAAGGGTCAGGCCTGGTTAGTACTTCGATGCGAGACTGCCTGGGAACACCAGGTGCTGTACGCTTGGGAGAAGGACCCAGCAACCCCTCCCCAAAACCCTATAAACAGCAGAGAAACACTGACAATAGTGTTTTGCCTGTTGTTCACAGCGTCCCTATGAGTCAGATTCCAACTCAACAGCACCTAACAACAACAATGTGTGTGTGTGTGTGTGTGTGTGTATATATACACACACACATACACACACACATAAGGGAATATTTAAAAGATGGCACCTCAAAAAGCTGTCTTTGGCTAGGCACACTGGCACATCACTGTAACCCCAGTGATGGAGAGTTTGAGTCCATTAGACAGCCTGAGTAACTTAGTGAGACTGTGTCTCAAGATAAAAAATGCAGAAGGGGCTGAGGGTGAAGCTCAGTGGTATAGCACTTGCAAACTATGCAGGAGGCCTTGGGTTCAACCTCCCAGTACCACAAAAATGTTCTCCCTTTGTCTGTGTTGTGTGTGTGTGTGTGTGTGTGTGTGTATGTAATTTAATTTAAATAATTTAATTGAATTTAAATTTAAATTTAATATGTGCCATTTTGGTCTTATTTACCCTATAATTGCAATTATTTAAAAACTAATTTTTTATCTGGTACATGAATCAATTAAAAATTGAGAGTTTAAATTTTAACTATGATCCCATGAAAAAACATGGAGCACTGAGGTGGATCATTATTCACTGAGTATTACATCAGTTTCAGTGCTGTTCATGAGACTCTTAATAATAAACTTCATAAGATATAAAGTAAAACACAACCAAAATATAACCAATGAATCAGTATTAATCAATAGCCCTAAATTAGACATTATAGAATATTCTTAAATTATTAATTTAAAATTACTATTACTGATTTAGATTTGCAGCTATAGTCCCTATGATTAATCTCAGATTGTTAGTGATTTTTAATGATTGAGAATATTTGGATTAATTTAGTAATAAATTTACATAGAACCATTATAGAAATGCTATGATATATCGTTAAGAGGAATAAGTACAATTACTGCGTAAGGAAACATGAATATAAGAGGAATTTTTAAGCCATGTGTGGTGGTATATGCCTTTAATTCCAGAAACTTGGGAGCCTGAGGCAGGAAGATCTCAAGTTTGAGGACAGAGGCAACCTATGTAATTTAGTGAGACCCTGTTTATAAATAAAAATGGGCTGGGGGTGCAGTCCAGTGGTAGAGCACTTTCTAAGTACATGCAAGGCTCTGAGTCCAACCCCCAAGTGCCACAGGAAAAAAAAAGAGAGAGAGAGAGAGAGTGAAGGACTTTTTGCATGGCTTACAAATGCTGAATTCACAATAAATGACAATTTCTTATATGTAAATTTATATTGCATTTCAACGATTTTCAAAACTTTTCAAAATAAAAGAATTTGAAAGGTCACTGTACATATTTTAGAAGTTGAATCAAAATATTTTTAAAGTAGTAAATAATATAGTATATTTTAAAACACTAATATATGGCTTTCTGTGGAATTGTTAAAACTATGAAACATTTTCTAATGTAATAGTGAAGTTATAACTATTGTAGTTCAAGTGATACAGAAATATATTAAAACATTAGTAAAATTACAGATGTTATACTTTATTCAGGGATGTTACATAAACTATAAGATATTTAGCAGAAAGTATGATGACATAAAATCTTTAAAGAGGAAATTTTTATTTTTTTCATGTTGTTTTTAGATCTGTGTGATGAGAGCTAGTTAATGTTGTTTGACATTAATTTTTCTCCCCTGGTGGAGAAATGGTTCACAAAGATTTCTTGGATAGACAAAAATGTTGATAGTCAAGCATAATATTATTTAAACTACTTTAGGTCAAAATGAGTTCCTTAATCCTCTATCTAGTGCAAGTAGAATTAATTCTTACTAACCTCACAACAAATTTCAATGAAACTAGGCCTGCTGTAACTGTTAAATTGTGATAGAAATTAGGGAATGTTGAAATGGTCTCATCAAGAGACTGTGCATAATGTCATTTGGTGCATTAACAGAGTCCTCCAAATCTTATTCAAAAGTGTCTTTTTTCTATCTTCATTCCACCATTGTGTGGCTCATTTGAGACAGCCAGCATGTCTGAAGCAGTTTGTAACTGTTTCTGCAGAAACTACTCAGCACACTTCGTTAACTAGCAATTTTACCTCAACACTGTATTGCACATTTGATTCCTCCTGTTTTATTCCCTTAAATAGAAAACAATAGGACACAGTATAAATGTAATTCTTTGTGGCTAGTTTCTTGATGAGTCAACTATTATTAATACAATTTTTTTGCTAACATTGGTTATTTGGTGCATATCTCTATATGAATCACCAGGGTAGCAACAGACTTCTCTAAACAATAGTGATTTGGATGCTCAATGTTCTATCTTTGGTGTTAATTCCCTTCCTCTTTCCCTAGAATTTCAGAAGGTGAAGATGATCAAGTAATTTGGGTTCTAGTCCCTGCAGTATAATTGACTCTCTGCATTTGAGTAAACACCAAGACAGTGCTGATTTGTACTAACAAAAGTTCTCATTACAAATGATTGGAGTAAGGACTGACATTCTTCTTTCTTACCCCATCCTCTCCACCAACAAGTAAAACTGAACATTATTTTTAATGTGTCTGGCAATTGAATCTGTAATTCTAAACAATGTACTTATATCCGAGTTTGATTAGTCAATCTTGGATAGTGACTGGTGACTCTTTTATGAAGAATAGGAGATTAACCCATGCTTATCCTCCTTCCCTGAAATTTTTTCACTTAAGGTTTTACTGCAAAATCTCACATTAGTTAACTAACAATTATATAGTTTTTCAGGATTTGAATTTACTCCTGAAAACATACATTTTGGGACTTTAAGAAATGAAAACCAATCGTATCTAATATATTATGACTAAATATTTCAGTCACCTGCTTTTAGCCACTAATTGTAGGAAATGTTCCTCTTCCTTGCAGTGTTGCTGCTCTCGTGCCTGGGGAGATGCAGATTCATTGATTCTGGGTGTAGTGTGCAGCAGCTCCTACAGTGGGAAGTTCACAGCCTGGTTCCTTAACTAGAGGGATCTCAAACTCTTCATCACAGGTTGAATCCTACTCTATTCAAATGTCTCTTTCCCTAGACAGTTACTGTGTTAGCAGATTAAGTAGGTCGAAACCAGAGACTACTATTACCAGGAAGCCGCTCATGTTTTCACCTGCGTCTTCCTTTCAGCAAGGATGTGTCCATTGAGAAAATCCTATTATTGAAGAACCAAAGAGTGGCCTAAATTCACCTTTTAGGCACCTGTTGTTGTTGTTAGGTTCTGTCGAGTCGTATCTGACTCATAGCGACCCTTATGGGGTTTTCAATTGCTGACTGTTTTTAGGCACCTAGACCATTTCTTAACATAACTCCTTTACTCAACCAACACTTCTTCTTCTTTTTTTTTTTTTTCCTGTACTGGAGGTTGAACCCAGGGCCTCGGGCTTGCATGCTTTGCAAGTGTTGTACCACTGAGTTGCACCCTCAGCCCATTTTTTAACTTTTTGAGACAGAGTCCTGCTAAATTATGCAGACTGCCTCTGGTCTTGAACTTGCAATCCTCCTGCCTCTGCCTCCCTAGTTGCTGTGATTACAGGTGTGCACCACCATGCCCAGCCCAACCTATACTTTCTTATCATACAATTGTGTCAATTCATCCAGACCCTATCTACATTCTTTCAAATCTTTTTCTTGAGGAAAAACTTTTACACATAAATAAAAAAGATAACGTATTTTTCCTGTTCCTCTATATAGTTGAATCTTGAGATTTCATCATACTTTGATTATTTCTCTTCTTATTTATACTCTTACATAGTCTGCTACACACTCAATAATGTTCTGCTTGCATTTATTTCTGTTGTGGCTGCTAATGTGTAACTTGATGGTAAGTGTTCACCTTATTACTGAGATAATAGCTACAATAATAGGGCTTGTGGGCACATTCCATTGAAGCACTCACCATCCAAAGCAAAACGCCTAGTGTTTCACACATTCCATTTAATCACCAAAACAATCTTTTGAGATTGGTACAATTATTGCTTATTTGCTAAATTAAGCATCTGAGGCTTGGACAATCAAAATGATTTAACAAAGATCACAGTACTAATAAATGATGGTACACTAAAGTTCAGACTCCTAAACACTCCAATATTCTCTCTCTTGATACATATTCAGATAATTATCATATCTGTCATGAGGAATTGGATTTACCATTTAAAAATCTTATTTTATTGTTTTTGTTTGTTTTCTTATTCTACATGAGAAAGAACAAATGGAATTAATTTCTTGCAATTTGAATACTTGAAAGTGTCTTTGTGTCTATATTTGTTAATTTTCTACTTTAGATATATAGGTAGAATCTGTTTTCCTAGTCAAAGTAGAATCATTGCCTCACTTTTCTCTAAATTTATTTTCAGATGTTTATTCAATTTATTGAGAACCATATTTTTTGCCCTAGAACTGTTTCCTACTCTCAAATCCCTTTTCCTATGAATAAATCTAGAAATATTCATTATAATATAACATATAGGAGGTTTTTCTTCCTTTGGGGATGTTCTCTTTCTTTAGTTTGATCATTTGTACTATTAATTTTCCTCAAGATTCTGGTAATTTTTTCTGCCTGTGGTGAATTTAAGATTGGAATTATGATAGATAGATAGCATGCTTATGGCTTTGTATTTCACCAACAAGCCTTCATTCATAATTGGAGGGTTTGTTATGTACAAGTGCTTCCTGTTGGAAACATTCATACTCGTGTATAATAATGAGACATATGGACATTGTGTTGTCATAATTATCTTAGTCCTTTGTATTTTGCTAAAACAGAATACAACGGATTGGGTGATTTACAAAAAAATAAAAAATATATTTTTTAGAGTTCTAGAAGATGGGAAGTCCAACATTAATCTTTTAGCATCTGGTGAGCTCCCTTCATGCTGTTTCATCCCATGATGGAAGATAGAAGAGCAAGAGAGCATAAGAGAACAAAAAATAGTGGAGCAGACTCACTCACTCTTGCTTTAACTATCTCTTTCTCATTATAATAACATAAATCCACTTGTGAAAGCCAGTCCTCATGTCCTAAATCAACTCTTCAAGTCACCACCTCTCAACATTGCTTCCTTGGAGATTAAGTTTCAAGTATATGAACTTAGAGGTATATCTCCAAGTCATAACAATAATAATGCATAAATAAAAGCTTTACTTTTGGAGATCAACAGCTTTATAAGATGATCATCTCTTTAACAAACCTATTTTTCATGGTGGAGAGTAGACATAATTTCATATTCAGTCTCCTTGTGGACAGGGGAGATGAGAAACAACATAGCATCTTACCATCTCATAATATGAGATGTCAAATATGGGCAAAAATACATGATCTTTAATTAAGTTACCCTGGTTATTGTATCACTGTTATTAGCTGTTGTTAGGTGCCATAGAGTTGGTGCCTGACTCATAGTGACCCTATATACAATAGATGCAACAATGTTGTTAGTGGTTCTCTGATATTCATAGGGTTTTCAAAGGCTGATTGTTTTGAGGAGTGGGTTGCTTGTTCCTTCTCCCAAGCCTACAGCATCTGCAGTTCCCAGGCAGTCTCCTATCCAAGTACTAAGCAGATCCGACCCTGTTTACCTTCTGAAATCTGATGGGATTGGACACCACAGGCTGTTGTGTCACACTTATTTTTCTGGATATCCATTAAGCTTTGAGGCTTTCCACCATTTTTCACTATGATTAGAATTTTTTCCACTTTTCTTCATCCAAACTTGTTTATCCCTTTATAGAATATCATGTAATTATAAAAGCTGCATTGATCGTCATCTCATTCTTAGAACTATAAAAGATTTATATAATTTAAATGAGATTTTAAGATGTGATGTAGCTAAAAATATGTATTGTTTGCAATGTTGCTTTGGAAACTCCAAATAAGAGATTCTAATTTTTTATGCCTAGCAGTCTAAAGCAATCTCAGTTTCAAGTGTCGGGGACCAAACTGATGTTAAGCATCAAATTCACTTAAACCTACAAGGTTGAGTTCACTTAATCCTCATTCTTTTTCCGATATTCTTATTTGCCTTGTTCCTCTCCATGATAGAATTTGGATAAGGAAGTATATATATTCATGCCTCCAATTTCTTCTCTTTTGGCTTATCTGAGATGACTCTAATTAAGACTCTCTGTCCCCAGTATTTTATTGAAGCTATTCTTTATAAAGACATAAAGGCCTTCATGATACTAAATTCAATGGTTATTCATGGTGTTCATATTGCTCAACTTTTAACATGTGTCCCTGCTATGAACTGAACCCTGCTCAAAACACTTTTTCACTTATCTTCCAAGATACCTCCAAGCTCAAAAGTTCATTCTTTTCTCTACTTTTTTCTTTTATTTTGTTTTCTTTTTCCTTTCATTTCTTGTTTTCCTTTTTCTTTCCTCTTCTTTTTTCCTTTCTCTTTTATTTTTCTTTCTTTTCTCCCCTTTCTTTTCTTTTTATATTTCCTTCCTTCCTTCCTTCCTTCCTTCATCTCTTTCTTTCTTTCTTTCTTTCTTTCTTTCTTTTTTTTTTCTTCTATTACTTGGTGACATTGCTTTAGGGTCACTCATCTTCCCCTTCACCTCTACATCTCAGCTAACTGATAAGAAAGAAAGAATGGGAGTTTTCTTCTTTGATTTGAGAGAATAATTTAAACCAAACAAGCCCTGGCTGAGTTTGTGAGTCCTTGCCCTCATTCTACTTTTTAGCTGCAATAAAAATTCTAAGGTGGTGCCTTTTTTTGCTATCTTAAACCATTTCAAACCAGGTTGAGAAGATTACCCTGTTGTTAGCCTAATGCCTGTTTGTGTATACATAGAATACAAATATTTCCACACGTGTGTGTGTGTGTGGCAACAGCTTTTTCCACATCTGAACAAAATGCTTCCACAATCTTATGAGTGTTCAGTGAAAGGATCTCTTCATTATCTTAGTCTCCCTTCATCATAGGCTATGCAGTCATTCTAAATCTGAGCTGTTTAACAGCCAGAGTCCCATAATGATAAATATTATCTATATGGTGAGTATTCCCAAATGTGTTATCTAGGTCAGTCCTCCCCTTGAATTCCCAACATCTGTATCAATTAATTTCTGGATACCTCTATTCAAATATCTAATGACTTCTTATATGGAACAACACTGAGCCCTAAGTCTCCTCTGAACCACTTCCTCTGACGGGTTTCTATTATTTTTCAGTTACTTGGTCCAAACACCTCAGAATCATTCTTGATTTCTCTCTTTCAGTTATACTCTACATTCAATATGTGAGCAAATCTGGTCTATTCTTCCAAGGCTATTGTCCCAGCTAATAGCATTTTCAAATCATGATCAATGAAACAACTTATATGCTAATGCTTTTTAGTCATCTTTGGCCCCAAACTGTACACAATTTTCTAAATACAGCTGCCAAAGTGACCTCACTAAAAGGTAAATCAGACAGGTCAATCAAACATACTATGGTTTTCTGGCTCATTTGAAGGTAAATTCCTTTAATATGCATATAGATATCAATAATAATACTCTCATACTAGCAGTCTTCCTATTTTATCCCCTCTCATTTTTCCACCAACTTGACTGTCTTTCTGCTCCTTGAACACACTGGATTTTCTTCCATTTGCTGTTTCCTTTGTATGGAAAGAATTTTTTCTACTTTTATGACTTGCTTTCTGATTCACTTTTGGCCATTATTCATTATTCACTCTTTTAGTAAATTTAATTTCTTTGCTATTATTTCTTTTCCTCTTTACTATACTCATTGAATCAACATGGAATATACTGTTTTACATTTTACTGAAATTTTAGTAATTTATCCCTCAGCTGCTACCATGAAACTTACATTATAGTCAGGTAATTTACAAATAACTTACATTCTAGTGATGTAATTTAAAATTAGTCTCTGTGTGTATGTCTTTGTTTTCATTTTCCCACCATTTAAAAGTATTTCCTTAAGAGAAAAGATTAATAATGAGAAATAGTTATTAGAGAACCAGCTGTGGATAACTTTGACCCCCCTTTTGGAGGCTGAACAATAGACTAACAGAATGGATGGGTTATGAGGTCAAAGAAGGAAACATATTAATTGCATCATCACATTGTCTGTAGAAGATGTGGGGTGTATGGGTTAATTAGTACAATCAAGATCAAGTATGCAATTGAAATCCAGTGTTCAAGATGGAGAGGGCACTACAACACAATAGCCAAAAGTTGAAATTAAGCTGTACATAGATAGCAAGGACCACGAAATCCAGGTTAACAAAAACAAAACAATATTATAAGGTTGAGGAGAGAGTATAGAACAGCAAAATTTCCTAGTAAAGTCTTCGTTTTCTGTGATTGATATTTGCATATGCTATGGAGTCAAATAAATGGATATTCTGATATAAGAAGATTAGAATCTAATGTAGAAGCAAATTAAAATAATTACATCTTACAATATAGGACACAAATTTAAAAGAATTATTTACAGAGAATTTTAAGAGCTGACAGTTGTGATATGAAGTCAAAGTGCATATATGGTAGAAAAAAATTCAAAATCTAAATCAATATAAAAATGACTAGATTGTTTCACAACATTTTAATTATATAGTATATGTAGACCACCTTTAATGTTTATCTCCTTGTTTTGAAATAAAAGTTACAGAAAGGAGTTATTTTTATTTTGCTCTTTATCCTGAAAACTTCTCTGATAAAAGTATAAAAATGACTATTAATAAGGGTTCTTTTGTAATCAAGGGATATTATTTCAATACGCTTGGATGATTTATCCAGATTTTACAGTATTAATATTTTTGTATTAAAATTGGACCATATTCAAAAGAAATGACTTGTCTTAACTTAGAAAAAAATCACATTTGGTACTAATGGATTATGCAGTTAGAAAAATCTCTTATAGACATTTAATTTACATTTTAATACATCAGGCCACTTGTATTCAAAGTGACTAGATCTTTACTTTTGAGAAAACCAGGTTAAGTGTATTAAAAGTTGGGCTATTAAGCACATCACTTAATATTGTTCACTCACGTTTATTGATTCTTGAAAGAGACTAGCTAGTAAAGCCTCATTCCTGCGCTGCTAAGATTAGGTTTATCCTGCATTAATGCTTTAGTTTGATCATTTAAGTGTCTCTCAAGTTCAAGTTTTATATTTTAATTTATTCCTAGGCCTGTGACAATGCAACTGAATCTCTAAGATTTTTCTCATTGGAATGATTTAGTCTTGATTTTAATAAGCTTGGGCAAATTGGCAGCTTTAAATAACACAAGCAAAGAAGTATTTTTCAAGATTTTTGTACATGACCACACATGATTATAAATGTTATGAACAATAGGATGTGATTGTTCATGGAGGAAGAAAGTTTCCTTTTATAAATTACAATGCCTCTATTCTTTATGAGAGAGAAACTTCACAATAGTTTTGAAATGGTTTTTAAAATAGCCAGTGGGGGAAGAAAGTATAAAATGAGTCAATCAAATTAAAACATGACTAAAATTGTCTCATTTAAATTTTGTGTCTGGGTTTGCCCAGGAGAGGGAAAGGAACTTAAAGGTTACAAACTAAAGTATCAAAGATGCCTACAGTTACTCAAAACTAAATAACCTCTTCCACAGAACTCTTTGTATGTCTATAACTTCATTTCCATATTCATAGTGGTGTCACTTGTTACTAGCTCATTTTAAATGCTCCTAAAAGTTTTTATTTTTAAGAGTTCATGAAGAATCAAAATAATCAATAAAAACTGGGTTTCCCAAGAAGCCATGGAGTTATTTGATCATACATATATAATCTTTTGTTACTTTCTTACTTTGATAACCTTTGGATATTTCTTCACTTCTCTATTTCCTATGGAATTTTCTCATGTTTCTTAGGAACCTTTTATATTTCTTAGGAAATATTTTGCTTAAACCAGAATTTATGTGGCTATAATCCATCAGGCCATCTTATATATTTATCTTTATAGATAAATCAAGATGAAATAATATCTGAATGTGTATTCATGTTTCCCATGATAACTCTGTAGCTAGTATTACTCTGTTGAATACAAGTTAAAAAAAAAAAAGACTAAGTCACCACCTTCATCATGGCAGGACAGTCATTCTAACAAAGTACACAAATCCATAGCTGGTGAATTTGACAATACTAAAATGTGAATTCAATAAAAAACAGACAGGATGATAAAGAGTGATTCTGGAGAGGAATGTGGGATGGTAGTGGTTACTTTCATGAGCATGTTTAAAGAAATTGAGTCTCTCATGAGGTGACATCATGGCTGAGGCAAAATAACACGTATATAAACTAAAACATGGGTGCACAACAACAGACACACTTCAAGGTATCAGGTAAAGATGTATTACAGAATGTGGAGCTTAAGAGGTGGTAAGCAATGTTGATGAGGAATGGAGGTACCATATTAGGTTCAAACACACAGATCGTTGCAGGAGCCAGGTGATTTAAGTGTATTATAAGGGTATTGGGAACCATTGAGAGTCTAAGAGGACATATGATGACCTAGTTTGGTGGTTAATTATCACAAAGTTTTTCTACTAGTTTTCCTGTTTTACCTAAGTTTGTGCACAAGAAATAGGCAGACACTTTCATCTGTAATACTATTATTCACAGGATTGTTAGGCTGGAAGCAGGTCTGTCTCTCCCATTTTTGTTCAAAGGTCCTTTATCTCTGCTTCTAAAGCTACTCAAGTACCTCTGGATGAATTATCAAAGGTATAGCTCCTCTTTTCAATTTTATAGTATTTTCTCCTCCATTTGTATAGGCAGCTTATTTATGCTGAAATTGATAAGCCTCAAACCAAGGGATCTCTCTGTACCACTCTTTTCTCTGAGAACTCAGCATAATGTCTTCATTTTCCACACATTTAAATGTCTTTATTTGCTTCTTAAGTTCAAGTTCCTGCTCATTTAGCTAACCTAAGGAAACAAATACAACTAAAGCCCTTTAATGTTTTTACTAATGCAAACACAGCAATGTCTGGGTCTAGGCACCACCAGGCGCATAACCACTCAAGACCTGCTCATACAATTGCTTATAGAGCCATTTATGGAACATTTGCATCCATTACATTGAGAGCAATAATCTAATTTTCATACATTAAAGAGACCTAAAATATATAAATTAAATCATCATATGCATTAAAGAGGTTTGATTTTTATATATTTCCTTAAAATTTGTTTTTATTAAAATATTTCCTGATTATAAAATGAATATGTATATTTCTACATTGTGAAATATTCAAAAGTATGAAAAGAAAAATGTAAACTCTAGTGGTTCTATGATCCACATAGAATGATTATTAATATTTTATAAGTACTTTGTGTGTGTGTGTGTGTGTGTGTGTGTGTGTGTGTGTGTGTACAGATTTTGGTAACTATTATATTTGTTTGCACCATTGTAGAAGTCAAGGATTTTACTTTATTTTGATCATTTTCATATCTTCCATATCTTTCATGACTTTGATTTCATTTGCTGTATTTTGATGTAAGCATTACATTTTAGGCTTATGATCCCCTTTTGCTTCAGGAACATTTTGTGATCTATTGTTGTCTGTTGAGGTTTTGTTTATTAAGCAAAGATTATAGCTTGATATTTCACTGACGCAAAAGAGGAAAACACTCCACCAGATGGATTGACACAGTGTCTGCAACAATGGGCTTAAACATAAATAAATCATGTGCCTGGCACAGAATCGGGAAGTATTTTGATCTGTTGTACACAGGGTCACTATGAGTTGGGCTCGACTCCAGGGCACCTAACAATAATAACATTTCACTGAAGTTAATATTATTTAAAATAAAATTTCTACAATATAATTATGATTTTAAAGTGACAACATACATTTTCCTAAGTTTTATTTGATATACGGAATTGTTGTTACACGTCAAGTTGGGTCCAACTCATAGTCACCCTCCAGTTTTCAATGGCTGATTATTTTTTGAGGTTGTTTTACAAGTAGATTGCCATGTCCTCCTCCCATTTTTGCAGTGCTAGAGTTTGAACCAAGGGCCTCAGAGAGCCCAGCCCAGCACTCCCCCAACTGAGCTAAACCCCAGGCCCCTAATATATGGAATATTCTGGTTTATTTTACTATTTAAAGTATAATTCTAAAATTTTATGCTTTTATTGATCTTTCAGTTATTTTAAATGTGTCATTGAGTATTTGAATTTTTCTTTGTACATAAACATGTAGATAGAATATTTTCCTAAACATTGTTTATCTGGCTTTTTTTTTCTTTTCAATACTGGGGGTTGAACCCAGAGCCTCACGCTTGCATGCTTTGCAAGTGCGGTATAACTGAGCTGCACCCTCAGCCCATTTTTTTACTTTTTGAGAAGGGGTCTCACTGAATTACACAGACTGCCTCTGGTCTTGGCTCCAGCTTGCAATCCTTCTGCCTACACCTCTCTAGTCACTGAGATTACAGGTGTACACCACCGTGAAGGGCTCTGACTTCTTTAATTAACTAATTAATGAATTAATTTAATTTGCTTCTTTATGAAACATAAGCACATTTATTATGTCTAGAGCTCTTGTTTCATAATCTTCATTGGCTTTTGGAGTTCTTATTGTCACAGAGTTTGAGGTTGGCTAGATATTTTCCACTCTTTAAGTATTATTATTTTTTAATTAGATGCTTATAGGGATTATTTTTAAGGCCTTTAAAAGTGTGTGTGATACCATATGTGTGTGATACCATATGTGATATCTTTTAATAATTATAGTCTGGCCCTTTGTGCACCTTTCTACACGCAAATTCAAATCTTTAACCTAAGAAGACTTTCAAAGTTATTATCAATCTACTATTGCATAACCTTTCTTGACTTTATTTTCATTTCTTGAGTGAAGTCATATTAATCAGTATTCCATTTTTTCCCTCTGACTTCTGAGATAATTTGATTAAGATTGTTATGTATTTTATTAGTTTCATGTATTTAATGTTTAATTTGATGATCTCATCTCCTTTGTGGCTCTTATTTGAAGAATCATATTTTTAGTTTTCTTAATCCACAAGTGTTTTATTTTCACTCTTCCCATTTGTCTTTATTGATAGGCATAATTTTTCATATAAGCCATCAGCCTTAGCCCTGTGGCATCCGATCCCAACAGATCTTGGAAGCTAAGCAGGGTGGGACCTGGTTAGTACTTGGATGGGAGATCACCTGGGAACACCAGGTGCTGTAGGCTTGGGAGACGACCCAACAATCGACTCCCAAAAATCAATCAGCCATTGAAAACCCTATGAACAGCAGAGAAGCACTGACAATGGTGTTTCACCTGTTGTACACAAGGTCGCTGTGAGTCGGATACCGACTGGAAGGTACCTAACAACAACATCAATTTTTCATATACATAACGGGTTTTGCAAACCGCCCAACTAAATTTTGTAAGGTATTTCTAATGTCCCTTCTGATAATTACGTAAAAGTCTCATATATTCAGAACTCCTACAGCATGATTAGTGCTGGATAAAGGAATTTCTTCCCTTACTGCTTAAGGTTGCAGTCTATTTAATCAAGCAAGGATTCTGACCATATTCAACATTTTTTTAAACTTAGAGTTAGTCAATTGAATATCAGTTGATATCCTACAGAATAAAATAGTTGTATAATTGAAGAGGGAACTGGTGTCTAGATCAGTTGCTACAGTGGCACTCTCCTCACTCTGAGCACATGGGTTCAATCCCTAGCACCACAAAAATAGGAAAAGGACATGGCAATACACTCCCAGAGCAATCCAGAAAGCAATCAACCATTAAAAACCCTGTGAGGGTCTCTATTAGTTGGACTCCACTTGACTAACATATAGTATTTTTCGTACAGTTACGAGTTCTTTTTTCTTGCTACTTATCTCATTTTTATTTTCTAGTATTCAAATTTGAAATGAATTGTTTTTTATATCTTTCAGACTCAGACAAATGAAGAACCAAAATATTAGATTTTCTGTAGTTTATATATATTCAGCAGCTTTCTGTGGTTTATATATATATATCTAGCAGCTTGAGAAGAAAAGTGAAGTTATCTAAACCTCCATATAATCCCACAGAAAATGTGTTTTTCTGAGTAAGCACAGCCCAGATCCCACTATATTTGTTCAGCATTGTTTATTTGCCTTCATACTTGGTTCTTCCACTCTCTATGAGACATGGCAATTATGTTCCATCTTTTGTAATCCTGACAGTGTCTATGCATTATCAAAAAGAAACTCCTGGACCTATTAATTCTTGTGTTTGTATTTCTCATCTCTCAAAATTCAAAAAGCACACAGACACGTATTAATTGAGGGATGATTTGTGACTTCTTCTAGTAGATATCATATTTAAAGAACAAACAAACAAAAAAGAACTTCTCGCAAACCTACTTCTCTCCCTTAATCCCTAGATCATGTCTGTTAGTAAACATGAATTTGCTCTTTAAAAGTTTAATAATTTTCTTTCAAGAACAGTACAAAATAGTTATGACTGGCGTAGCTTTCTGGTTAATAATGCACAGGTGGATGTTAATGGGTTCTAGTGTCATGCGTATGTGGAACCTATCTTCCAGGAATATGAACTTCATTTGTAGAATAGATATAGGATATGCACAAACAATAACTACCAAATGTAGAAATTATAATATATCCCAAGTAATACAGGGAATAAATACCAGAGATGTCTGGCTTTTACAGAAGGAAGTGGAATTTTAACCAGGACCAGGGGACAGTTTCAGCTGATCCGAGTTACAGTTAACTTAAGAGAATGTAATGAAATTCAGAATGTAAGTGGTGTGCTGGAGAGATTTAATGTATCAGCCTATAGTCTCATTATTAGAACTGTTCATCATGATTTCTACAAGAACTTTTGCATATTTACAGCTGAAACTTTAGTTTGTTATTACTTTTTAGAGTGATTTGTACCTTCAAATAAATAACGATTTCTTCAATCATTCTTGTATAGTGTGTTTATGATCAAGTCACAATTTCAGTAGCTAGAATTGAAGGTTTTGTGGATATTCGCTTATATTGCTTTTATTAAAAACATTTCTCTTCTGCATTCTACAGCTATTTTAGGAAAGAGCTTGATTAAAGTGGAAATAGTTAGTTGATCTTAGTGAAATTTTGTTCGCAAAGTTTCACCCAAATTTTCACTCAACACAAAATAGGATGGCAACATAATTTAAGAATCTGAATAAGTCTAATTTAACAGAAATATTTTTCTTGTTTGTATTGATAGCTTGTTTCCACAGCAGTGAACTTATATATTTAGAAAGAAATCATCTTATTGCATGAAAGTCCAAAGATGTGTAAATGCATTGGGTAGCACCAGTGAATGACCTTACTTTCTTTATATTTCATTTTCTGTGTTCTCAACAATGTTGGTCTTTCCTTCCTGTTCAGAATAATGAAATATAAAGACAGATATCTTATTATAAATCTTTTATTAGGTACTACATTTGTATATATAATTAGGAAATTTTGACATGTTGCAAAGATACAAGGAAAAACTTGGAATCTCTTAGTCTTAATGAGTGCTAGAATATTTACAGATATAGATTGAGAGATACGTAGCCTGACTGAGGATAACTATAGGGTAATTGTGAGAAGGCTTATTTTCTCTCTACAGCATACCATGTTTAATGTATGCTTATGATTTTTTAAAACAAGATCATTACCTCAAAAAGACAAACAATTTCAGTCTTATATATTTAAATATTACTAAATCCTAAAATAGTATAGTATCAAAACATTATATACAAAGATCGCATAAATCCATGACCAAATCTAAGCTTACCCCACATGTCTGTCAGTTTGCCACACTGTGGGGGCTTGTGTGTTGCAATGAGGCTGAAAGCTATGCCACCGGTATCTCACATACCACAGGGATACCCATGTTGGACAGGTTTCAGCTGAGCTTCCAGACTAAGACAGACTAGGGAGTAGGACCTGGCAAACCACTCCTGAAACAACTAGCCATTGAAAACCCTATGGATAGCAAAGAAGCACTGTCAGACATAGTGCCTGAAAATGAGCCTCCCAGGTTGGAAGGCACTCAAAAGACTACTGGGGAAGAGTTGCCTCCTCAAACTAGAGTCTACCATGATGACAGAAATGGAATAAAGCCGCAGGGACCTCCATTTGCTGATGTGGCATGACTCAAAATGAGGAGAAACAACTGTAAACATCCATTAATAATTGGAACATGGAGTGTTGTTGTTGTGAGGTGCCGAATAGTTGGTATCTGACTCATAGCGACCCTCATAGGGTTTTCAATAGCTGAGAGCTTCGGGATTGCCTTGGAATCTAGGAAAATTAGAAATTAGTAAAAGAGAAATGGAGCACATAAACATTGACATTCTAGGCATCAGTGAGCTAAAATGGACTGGCATGAGCCATTTTGAGTCAGATAATCATATGGTCTAATATGCAGGGAATGATAAAGAAAAAAATGGGTTGCATTCATCATCAAAAAAGACATTTCAAGATCTGTCATGAAATACAATGTTGTCAGTGATAAAACAATATTCATACACCTATAAGGAAGGCCAGTTAATATGACTATCATTCAAATTTAGGCACCCACCACTAAGGCCACAAATGAAGAAAGGGAAGATTTCTACCAGCTTCTGCAATCTGAAATAAATCAAACATGCAGTCAACACATACTGATAATCACTGGTGACTGGAATGCAAAAGTTGGAAATGAAGAAGAAGGCTCAGTAGTTGGAAAATATGGCCTTGGTGACAGAAATGAAGCTGGAGATCACATGATAGAATTTTGTCAGACCAATGACTTTTTCGTTATAAATACATTTTTTCAACATCATAAATGGAGACTATACATGTGGACTTCACCAGATGGAACATACAGGAATCAAATTGACTACATATGTGGAAAGAGACTATGGAAAAGTTCTATAGCAAATGTCAAAGCAAGACCAGGTGCTGATTGTAGATCAGACAATCAACTTTTCATATGCAAGTTCAAACTGAAGCTGAAGAAAATTAAAGTATAGGAGAGCCAAAGTATGACCTTGGGTATATCCCACCTGAGTTCAGAGACCATCTTATGAAGAGGTTTAGCTCATTAGACATAAATGATAGGAGACCAGAGGAGTTGTGGCATGACATAAAAGATATCATTCAAGAAGGAAGCAAAAAGTTCTGAAAAAGACAAGAAAAAAAGAAAAGACTAAATTACATATCAAAAGAGACTCTGGAACTTGCCCTTGAACCTTGAGCAGCTAAAGTAAAAGGAAGACATGATGAAGTTAAGGAACTAAGTGGAAGATTTCAGAAGGCAACTCAAGAAGACAAAAACAATTATTATAATGACATGTGCAAAGAGCTGGAGGCAGAAAACCAAAAGGGAAGAACATACTCTGTGTTTCTCAAGCTTAGGGAAGTGAAGAAAAAATTCAAGCTCCACTGGCAATTGTGAAACATTCTACAGGAAAAATCTTAAGGATGAAGGAAACATCAAAAGAAGATGGAAGGAATACACAGAGTCATTATCCAAAAAAGAATTGGTGGATGGCCAATCATTTTAAGAGGTTGCATATGAAGAGGAACGAATGGTATTGAAGGAAAAAGTGGAAACCATCTTGAAAGAACTGGCAAAACACAAGGCTCCAGGAATTGATGGGATACCAATAAAGATGTTTCAACAAACACTGTAGGTGTTAACATGTTTATGCCAACAGATTTGGAAAATCGCTAGTTGGACAACTGACTGGAAGAGATCTATATTTGTGCCTATTCCCAAAAATGGGGATCCAACTGAATGTAGAAACTATCTAACAATATCATTAATATCACACACAAGCAAAATTCTACAAAAGATCATTCAAAAGAGACTGCACCAGTATATAGACAGGGAATTTCCAGAAAATCAAGCTCAATTCAGAAGAGGGCGGGGAACCAGGGACATCATTGCTGATGTCAGATGGATATTAGTCAAAAGTAGAGAATATCAGAAAGATGTCTATCTATGTTTTATTGACTATGCAAAGGCATTTGACTGAGTGGATCATAATAAATTATGGATAACACTTCAGAAAATGAGAACAACAGAGCACATAATTGTACTCATGAGAAATCTGTATGTGAATCAGGTGGCAGTTGTTCAAATAGAACAAGGAAACACTGCCTGGTTTAAAGTTGAGAAAGGTGTGCATCAGGGCTGTAAACTTTCACCCTATCTCCTCAATTTTCATGCTGAGCAAATAATCCGAGAAGCTGGACTTCTTGGATGAGGATGAACGCGCACCAGGAATGGAGGAAGACTCATTAACAACATGTGTTATGCAGATGACACAACTCTGCTCGCTGCAAGTGAAGAGGATTTAAAACATTTACAGAACAAGATCAGAGATCATAGCCTTCAATATGGGTTGGGACTAAACATCAACAAAATAAAAAACCTTATGACTGAGTCAGTAGGCTACTTCATAATAAATAGAGAAAAGATTGAGGTTGTCCAAGATTTTGCTTTGCTTGACTCTATAATCAATACCCGCGGAAGCAGCACTCAAGAAACCAAAAGACACATTGCTCTAGGAAAAGCTGTAGCAAAAGATCTCTTTTGAGTATTGAAAAGCAAGGAAGATGAACATTGAAGATGAAGGTGCATCTGACATGCCATGGTATTTTCAGTCACATAATATGGTTGTGAAAGCTGGACCTTGAACAAGGGAGACAGGAGAAGAATTGATGTTTTTGAATTGTGGTGATGGAGACGTCTATTGAATATACAATGGACTGACAAAAGAACCAACAGATCAGTCCTAGAAGTGCAACCAGAGTGCTCCTTGGAAGCAAGAACAGCCAGACTGTGTCTTACATATTTTGGATATGTAGTCAGGAGACATCAATCCCTAGAGAAATACATCGTGTTTGGAGAGTGGCAGGTCAAAGCAAAAGAGGAAAACCCTCCACCAAATGGATTAACACAGTGTCTGCAACAATAGGCTTAAACATAAATAAGATCATTTGCCTGCCACAGAATTGGCAAGTGTTTGCAGCTGCTGTACATAGGGTCGCTATGAGTCGGACTCATAGTTCCATGTTCTGACTGGATATATCTTACACCTTCTAGAGACACTGGGACTCAATGGCACCTAACAACAACAACAACAAATCTAAGCTTGCATAGTGACAAGTAATGTCATCCTGGGTAAATTATTTAATTTACCTTAACCAGATTTTTGTGACTAAATGAAAATAAAATAAATATAACTACTGCTTACTAAATGTCAACATTTATCGAAGATTCATATTCCTTGCATTGTTCAAATATGCTATATTGTTTATGTCAAACTTATCTTAAATCTCTGAAATTGATTCTATGTAATTTTTAATTTTACAAAACAAAGAACATTAGAATATTAGACCTGGTAAGTCACACAACTAAAATAAAAGCATGCAACTCTGTTTCAGTATTGTTTATAATCAAAGGTGTGTGTGTGTGTGTGTGTGTGTGTGTGTGTACATATATATATCACATATATATACATGTGTTCATACATTATATATGTTTATACATACTGTATACAGTTTCGGCACTTATATTATGTATGCACGTATGTGTATATAGTGTATATTTATATAAAGTTTTGTTGTTGTTAGGTGCCATCGAATGGTAGTGCATATTATCTCATATTCATATTACTTCTTATGATATCAGGAATTTTAGTGCCCTCAAATTCATTTAATTTCCACTTCTTTCTTCTTCTCTATATAGTTGTATCATTATCTTTGCTGTTGTTGTTGTTAGGTGCCATCGAGTCATGTCCGACTCATAGCGACCCTCATAGGGTTTTCAATGGCTGACTGTTTTAGGATTGCCTTGGGAGTGGGTTGCCATGTCCTTCTCCCATTTTGCGGTTCTAGGAATTGAACTTGGGTCCTCTGAGACTGCAGAGCAGCACTCCACCAACTGAGCTAAATCCCAGCCCCATCATTATCTTTAGTTAAATTAAGAATGGGTACTTACATCATTTTATTTCACTGCACAGTGAAATAGTATATTCTCATTTTTCTTTTATTATTCAAATACTGTTTTTTGTTTCTTCTCTTGCCTGTCTTGACTTTTCCATATCCATAATATTTGTTTCTAAAATTGTTTCTGTACAAGGCGTACAATTGAGTTTTCTTTTTTAAGAGACCTTAATTCTGAGTCCCTACGACCTCGTACTTCATTGTGGCTTATTCCTCAAATCTACCACAGAGCTGCCAAATTTCTATTTATACATCTCATACAGTGCTTGAAGACTATTTTTTCTTTCTTGCCATATGCTCATGTCATTTACAGCACCTCAAGAACACCATAGAAATTTAAATAGGAGAAAATTTTACAAGTCCCTGTATTTCTTAAGTATCTTAATAATCACTTTATTCTTAATTGATTAGTTTGCTTACACAGAATTCTCAGTGGAAATTTTCTTCTCCTTCAAATACCAGCTATTATTCTAGTCTTCTGGTTTGCTCTTAACAAGTCCAGTTCAATTCCATTATGATTATTAAACTGTATATATTAAATATTTTTCCTGGGAGCCTTTAGCATCGTTATTTTCCCTTGGTGCTAAAAACCTCATGATGACCTCTCTGATTGAGCATCTTTCATGCTAATTGTACTACTCATTTAGGATATACACCCTTTAGTTTGTGAAATGTCCTTGTTGTAATTCTTTGATACATTTCTCCCCTCTCCACTTTATTTGGACTCTTATTAATAGGGCATTGAACTTCCTAGATTGATACTTTAATATTTTTAACCACTCTCCTTCTCTCCCCCCTTTATTTCTTCTTTTGGTTCTACTTTTAGAAGAAATCCTTAAATTTACCTTTAACATTCTTTTAAATGGATCACTTATATTTTATTCAAGAGTATTCTCTTTTCCTCTTATTGTTTGTTTTACGAAAATGCTCTGTTATTTCATGCACAGCCTCTCTCTTCTTCTATGTCAGGTCCGCGAGGCTTTCCCCCGTAAGTTGTTCTATTGCTACTGTCTTTTTTCCCCTCTGTTTTGCGGTTGGAACCTGGGGAAAAGGCCTGTTTATTCTCCAGTAAACAGAACTCCATGGTCAGACTGGATATATACTTCCAAAATGAATACGTTGAAACCAAATACCTCATACAATAAAATTAGCAGGAATTGCCTTTGGAAAGTGATTAAGTCACAAAGGAGGAGGTCTTATGAATGAATAGGAGTACTGTCAGGAGACAAAGGCTTCAGAGACAGGCCTTACACCTTCTAGAGACACTGGGAGAAGGCTCCATCTATGAACCAGGAAATGTACCTTCACCAGACTCCTAATCAGCCAGCAACTTGATGTTGATATTTCAGCATCCAGAACTATGGAAAACACATTTTTATTGTTTGTAAGCCATCTAGTTTATGATAATACGTTATAGCCACTTGAAGGGACTAAGACCCTGATATTCACTTCATGCATCTGCTTTCATCATTGTGCAGGATTCATACCTACCTCTGATTCTAACAGACTTCTCTGAGTTCTGAGTTCCAACAGAATTTTGTCAAATTATCTTTTTTCTGATAGTTCCCTCAGCGTCCTTGTTCATCTACATCTTTCCAAATCATAAAGGGAAAAACAAAATATATAGAGATACTGCAGAATGAAGACTTTTTCCCACTGAGTCCTGGAAAACTGTAAGGTAAATGAGTATATAAATTAGGAGTGGAGTTTTGTTCAGTAATTAGGGTAAATAAATATTTTATTTCCTGTGGTAGTTGGGGGTTGAACTCAGTGCCTCCTACATACTTTGCAAGTGCTCTACTAATGGGCTGCACCCTCATCACAGCATGTATGTATGTATGTATGTATGTATGTATGTACATATGTATGTATTAAATTTTATTGTGCAACAGAGTCTAGGTTACACAGGCTGCATCTGCCTTCAAACTCTGAATCTCCCTGCCTCAGCATTGTAAGTTGCTGGAAATTGAAGCGTGTACCACTGCTCCCAACCATGGTAAATAATTTCATGTCTATCAAAAAAAGTCTGTACTCATCTGATTCTTTATCCCTATTACAGAGATATGTGTGGAGGCACTTTGATCACTTGATCTTCCCAGAATCCTGCAACCTTAAGACAGTGGAAGTTCTGTTAGGGAAGACAGTGTTGGTGTTGACCTCAGAATGTGAGAAACAGGGCAGAGACTGAGATAAATCCAGACTTTTATAAAAGAAAGTAGAACTCTTAAGTTTAAAAAAAAAGTATCCAGAAGAGAATTATACTTAAGGGTCCAATCTCCACAGTGAACAACACAAGATTTATGCTTTCGAGGTAACTCATCCTTCCTGCTTGTTCACAATTTGTGATCCTCAAAGTGAAGCTTTCAAGATAAAAGATGCTCCATTCATTTAAAAGGCCCTAAATCAAAATACTACAGCAGGGAAGTACTGTGAGAATCCTGCACTTATATATTAGTGGAGGAAACCCAGCTGAGTACAATAATTATGATGGCCATCCATTTGTAATATGGGATAAAACTAATCAGGGATCTGCAAACAAAAAACACAAAAAAAGGAGCAGCATGGATAAAAAGACAATGATCATGGATATGTAACATTTAAATTAGGAAATAGAAGACAATATTAAAAATATTTGTTGATAGATTGAAAAAGTTTCGAAAAGGTATTGTGTAGATAAAGCCTTCTTTTAAAAAGTAAATAAGAGATAATAAAAAGAAACGAAGTCCTGAAATTTTAAAGTATGTTTCTAACAAAATAAATGCAGAAATTAAAAATCACAATGAAGAGGGATAAAGCCTAAGATATTAATATGCCAAAAGTAATTAATTTAAAAAACTGATTATACTCCAAATAAATTAAAAATAAAAAGATACAAGAAATGCCAGGAATTGAGGGAAAATCCAATATGCTTATAGCAGTACTTGCTCCTTGTGCCTTCCTTCTGTCATGAAAACTCCCCCTTTTGCCTCAAGTTTCTGCTGTACATGGTCCCCAGGAAAACATCTTCTATTCTCCTTTTATCCTTCCATATAATTCCATGCACCTTCCACATTTGAAAAGTTAATATCTCCAGTCACAGATGTTATCTATTCTTGTAATGAGTATTGCCATTGACACAATTAATCCCTTTCATATGCCTATCATCATTTTATTGTGTTCAGTTTAACATCTCTAATCCGAAGCCTGATCTATTACAAATTGTGAAAATATGGCAAATTAATTCATTAATTTGTCAGTACCTTATTTTCTTCATAAATAAAAGTGAGATTAGTAAAACAAAAATCATCAGTTTGGGTTACAAAAAAGGTTCTTGACTTGTTTTGATCCCCAGCCTAATCTCCAAAACACTCTCTCATACCAATCTTCTCTCATGTCTAAATGTTCTGCGTACTCCAGAACTCTCCTAGATATTCCCTCAGCCTAGAAGATTCTTTCTCATTTACCATGATTAGTTTCAACCCACATATCATGTATCAGCCTCCTTTGGGAAGCCCACCTTACACACCACAAAACCATATTTGGTGGCTCTCTTACTTTGTATTCCCACAGTAATATGTATTTACTTACATTAAATATCTCATGATGGTGCATGATATTTCTCTATATCCATAAAGTGTAATTTCCCAAGACTATAAACTCCTTAACATAGATGTCTGCATTTGTTTAACTTCTTGTTCCCAGATCTTGTTACAATTCATATAGTGTAGATATTTGTTGGCTATACAATGAATTCATATTACAGTGGAGTGTTCTCTGGCTACAATGTATTATGCATGTGAAAGTTCTAAGTACATTACTTGCAAATGATAATTACTAGTGTCATTTCCTATATCAGTAGTCAGGAATCTTCAGAAAAACAGAATCTCTCTACCTTTCTCTCTACTTGTAAATATTTTAAGCAATTTTTTTTTCATGTGGTTATTGGACCTGGAAATTTTGAAACTATTGGGTTGGCCAGTAAGTATGAAACTGAGGCAAAATTGATGTACACTTGAGGCAGAATTTCTTTCCCAGGAAAACTCAGTTTTTATTCTTAAGTTCTTCAATTGATTGGAGGAGACCCACTTGTACCACAGAGACCAATCTCCTTACAGAAAAGTCTTCTGATTGTACTTGTCAACCAAATGTAAAAATACCCCATAACAAGACCAAATTAGTATTTGAATAGTAAACTGAATACTTACTAGGATCTCTCCAAGTAGACATACAGAAATATTTGTCATACATCCTCTGACAGTTTCCCAGTCAAATAGTATCAAGAATTAAAGGAACTCCTTTCCATCTAAGAAACATAAGCTACTTTTTAAATGGAGAATTAATTTAGCTACTCATTATCCACCCCATGACAGCTTACCCTAAGTGAAGGTAGTTACTAAGAAAAGGCTTTATTTAGCCTGATGAAGGACATAGAAAACAGAACATTCATTTACTCCCTGTCAATGATTTTCTAGGGCTGGGCTTTAGCTCAGTTGGTAGTGCGCTGCTCTGTAGTCTCTGAGATCCCGTGTTTGATTTCCAGCACTGCTAAAATGGGAGAAGGATGTGGCAATCCACTCCAGAGGCAATCCTGAAACAATCAGCCATTGAAAACCCTGAGAGGATTGCTATGAGTCAGTCACAAATCCAGGGCACCTAACAACAACAATAATTTTCTCATCAGGGAAGCTCAGAGTGATGAAACATCTGAGATCCTGCAGAAGTTTCAAATCAGCCAGGAGTTTCCAGTACTATACATGGAATTAGATGCCCCCTTCACTACCACTGGACTACAGAAATCTTAAGAAGTATAATTTTTCATAAATCTGAACTAATTTCTCAGAAGGTTGTAAGGTGGCCCTTTTTACAACTGAAAGTCCCATGAGCATTCCCAGATAATATTGCATTGTTCCAGGAAAATTCCCATTGTGAAGCATCATGGTTATTACATTATCATTTATCTATGAGTAAACATTTAGAGCCCAAGCTGATAAGCTTTACAAACCCAAAGAATCCTTGTTGTACATAAATAAAACTATACGAAGGCATAGTTTGTACCTTTAACCATCATATTTTGCTTTCACCATGGTAGAAGTACTTCAGTGGAAGTTAGTATACATTGATTCAGAAATTAAGTCATAATTTTTTGTGTAGCCTTTAAGGAGCAAATCAGTTCATTTAAATTAAATAGTATTTTCAGCATGGGCATTTATTTTATGTTAGGAACAGAATTTTATTTTGATTTTAATCTTTAAAATATACAATGAATGATTATCATATTTGCCATAAATACATATAATTTTAGTATAATACCTAAAATATGTGTTTACTAAAGAAAATAGGAAAACCAATGACCATTAATTTGATAATTTTTATTGATTATAAATGCATGTCAACAAAATGATTTTCAAATAAAATGAGTAATTCTAGGCAAGTGGTATCAAAGAGCTTATTTTCAATAGTTCTTAGCTTTATATAAATAATACAAAAATGTACTCAACCTATGAATGCATTTTGCTGTTCTTTTATTGAAGCCAATGTTTTCATTGTTTGATGTAAATGACCTAGACCTGAGATTGGCTGACTCCCTCAGTGGTTACTTAATAGTTAATAAAAACAAATGTGTTTTTCTGGTTCTACTTGAAAAAGATCTATTTTTCTAGGAGATAGAGAAAGACAGAAAGAAAAATGTCTTTTCCAACTTAATTTTTAGCCTTTAGCTTCACATAGGCTATTCCACTAAATATGGCCCCATCATGTGTTTGCCTTAGAAAAGGAATATTTTCCCAATACTTTCCTGCTGGAATTTGGAGGAAAATGTCTGTGAAGTACGTTATTGCTCAAATGTACTTCCAGTGTGCACTCCTACACAGTTTTGCTTTTTATTTTTATTTTATTTCCTACTGTCTAGAATCATTTTAATGGTTTCTATACACAAGCATTCCATTAGGGAATTTATGTACATTTTTCTTGAAATTTCAGCCATAGATTTATTTGGTAGCTAGTATTTTTTCACATTTTAAAGAGGAAGGAAATGGGAGTTAATAGTGAATCCTTTCCAACATCAATGTTTATTACATGGTAATACTATTCCCAGTCATTTTCCTTATACTGGTTTCCTTAGGTGGTTTCTCAACTAAGATCTGTTGCATCAACTTATTGGTTGAGAATAGCCTATTTTAAAAATGAACAAATTAAGCCAGGTGCCATGGTAGACATATAATCTTAGCTACTTTGGAAGATGAAGTAGTAAGATCACAAGTTCAAGGACAGAGGTTGCCTGTGCAACTTAGCAAACCATGTCTCAAAAGAAAAACATAAAAAAATGGGACATGGTGAAGCTCAGTGGAACAGCACTTACCTAGCACATGTGAGGACTTTGGTCCAACCCCCTAGTACTGAAAAAGACAAGAGAAGGAAAGGAAAGACAGAAAATAAAGAAAAAAAAGAAAAAGAAAAAGAAAAAGAAAGAAAGAAAGAAAGAAAATAAAGAAAAAAGAAAAAGAAAAAGACAGAAACCACTTCATTATCTTATTTTTTCTTTTTATGAAGATAATGTTACTCTAAGAAAGCAGTGGGTTTGGCTTATGTTAATAGTATATACTTGTCCTCTTTGGATCTTTCATTGTTGTAACATCACTGGCCTAGTTTTATGTTTTTATATTTCTCTATCAGTAACAATTTCTAAATTGAGGATAATTCCCAATTGGTAGTTGTGGAGCTGATTCAACAATAATTTTAACTGCTGCTTGAGTGGGTGGTTTTCTATCCACATTCTAATAATTTATTCTCCTCCCCTTGCATCTGCTACTACTGTCTGTTATTCCAGCTGCCAGCCTTCTTAAATTTCACTTATTTTACTTTTTTCAAAGTATGATTGACAAATCTATTAGCCATTAGTCTTCACCAATTTTCATATTTAAATATATAATCAGGTGACATCAGTATAAGTTACCATATAATTTAAAATAAATAAATATTTTCCTTTTTAAAAGTCTTTCTACTAATTTTTACCTGTGATGAGTCTTATTTTTCAATATTATTTTGTAACAAGGAGAAAAAATAATTATTTTCTTTAATCTTTCAATTTTCCCATGCACTCCCATATGTTTCCAATAATACCTTGAAATTAGGCTGGTGTTAAGTGATTAGTTCTAGCCCAAGGACATAGAGAATAAATCATGTGTGTTTCTTCCAATCTGAGGAAATTTAGAAATAGTATGCTTTCTCCACCAATCTACTCCCAATCCACAGTCATGTGAGGAGCCATGCATTCTAGATCCTACAACTATCAGAATAACGAAAGTCATGAGACAACCAATTCTTCCATGAGTAATAAAATTTTATTGTATTAAATGCATGATCTTTTGGGACTAATCTGTCATAGTTGCAATGTCTATCCTATTCTGCGTAATACATCAATATAGTTTCCTAATAGTTGGCCATACCTGCCTCCTTCCAAGAAGACCTTAACCATAAACTCTTTTGTTCATACATAATTTTAATTATCATGGTTTTATTTGAAGGTAGTGTTTTCTGGTTAAATTTTTCTCAAGATAACTAAATAAGCTTGACTCTCTATCAGAACAAATTCACAAAAACAATATAAAAGTAGATATAAAGTATCTTATTCATTTATGATAATTTCATAACATTATGAAAAATTAAGTTCCAAAAAATAAAAGTGCAGCAGAGTAATGAACAGAAAAACCTTCTCATACAAAAATATACACAACAGTGATATTCATCTATATTTATATATACGTTAGTACTAGTGCCCATGATAAAAAAGAAATGGTAAATTTCATCAATCGGTGCAACATAGTAAAATAGTGCAATACTGCTTTCAGACTTATCTCATGAAATTGTAGAGATCATTGTATTGTCTTCATCTTTAATAAGGGCTATTAATTCCTACCACAAAACCTATCCCTCTTATTTCATGAGAAATGCTTTTAGACCATACAGTAGACATTATCCCTTTTAATTAAAAATATATGAGGTGCTATAGTTAAAGAACAATTGCACATGTTTTAAACTCTCCCACATTTGGCCCATGACTACTCTACAAAATGCCTAAACTCATTGCTAAGTAATACCAGGCACACAGAGACCATCGCATGAATGGTGCTCTCATATGTTCTTTTGTCACTAGTCCCACAGATGCTCTACTCGGTACACAGAATCAGACCATCTGGGGATTGTTCTAGCTCTAAAATTCATTAGTGGGGACGAGGACATCATAATGTTCGTGTTGTTGTTGTTGTTGTTAGGTGTCATCGAGTTGGTATCTGACTCATAGCGACCCTCATAGGGTTTTCAATGGCTGAGTGTTTCGGGATTGCCTTGGGAGTGGATTGCCAGGTCCTTCTCCCATTTTTGCGGTGCTGGGAATTGAACTCGGGACCTCAGAGACTGCAGCGCAGTACTCTACTAACTGAGCTAAATCCCAGCAAAATGTTCATGTGTAAAATCAGGAAATTAATGGTAACAATTTTATATCATTGTTGCAAGAAATAAATGTATTAAAATAATATGCAAAGTATTTAGAACAATGGCTGGCACATAATAAGCACTACATATCCTTTTTACTTAATGAATAAAGTCTAATGTTTAATTATCATAGATGCATCACACCCTTTATTAACTTAACATATAAATGAGTCTCTGACAAGTAAAAAGTATTTATTTTTAGTTTAACTATATTTTCCTAGTCCTTGAGGACAGGAATTTAATTTCCTCAAAACTTCTGACCCCTCACAAAACCAAAATGCATGCTATTCTCAGATGTTTTCCCATATGAGCTGTGGGCCCCGGGCTTTTGAGGAAATTATCAGGTTCTTGCTGCACTGATCATCCCTTTACTTCCTGCCTTTGTCTTTGAACGTGGACACTTCATGTGTCTTAATGTGCATCTGTTGTTGAGTGTCTTGTCTCTACCAGTTTTAGCTTGCTGTTAGGCACCTCAATTCTTTTATCATTTTGTTGTTTAGATTTGTTGATTGCTTGATTCATGCTACCCCTTATCTACTTGCCACCGTATACCAGCTTTTTATTTTTAAATAATACTATGGAGCCTTCTTTTGAGCTGTCTTATTGCTCTACTTTGACATTACTATAGGCTTTTGAAGACAGTCATTGCCTCAAAGTTTCTATGTCCTTTCTTCATTTATGGTGGGGGGGAGATAAAGGATAGAAGAAATTATGAAATCAAGTATTGCTCTCAAGGTCTATATTTGATTTTGTCTATCAGTTCAAGTTCCCCTGTGGTGCTGTTGAGCCAGAGCCTTCCATTCCTCACAGTATGGCATTCAAATTCCACTATGAAAGGGGGAAACTCAGAAAACTAGCTAATTTTCCTGCTGAAGTACTGCTTCCAGTCTTTTTTATTGTTTTATTCACATCTGTGATATGTTTAAAAGAAATCAAAGATGATCTTGAAATCTCTTTCATAGCTATACTGTATGTAAACTTTAAACATCTTAATAACATGAATAACAGAAAAAATAAGTATATAAATTAAAACAATCTTTTCTTTCTCTTTGTAGAGGATTTTGATGTTTTCAGAGTTAACTCTAGTGTAGCATAATTTAGTAGTAGATAGAAATTTTACACATAAAACCAAAGTTGGAAAATGAAAGGAAGTCAGTTCTCTTATGCAGTGAAAACATGTAAATACAAAGACTGGCACAGATGTAATTTTGATTTTTTCAGGCTATGATGGAAATATTATTGCTTACATGAGTCATGATCTCCCCCCAAAAAATCAACAGATAGGGGAGGCTGGACTGAGCTAGAAGTGCAATTCCTTCAGAGAACACATACACACACTCAGGAGCACACTCACAAAAAGGGTAATTCTCACACTTATATACTGCCTTAGCTGAACTGATAAGTTATAGTTCTGGTGGCTACATTAAAATACCATAAACTGGGTAGTTTATTTGCAAAAGAAACTTGTGTCTTTTAGTTCTGGAGGCTGAGAAGTTTAAGACCAAGGTGCTAAAAGAAGAAGCATCTAGTGAGCCCCCACTTTTTCAGAGATGGAATATTCTCACTGCATTCTCACATGGTGGGAGGAGCTACATAGCTGTTGGGATCCCTTTTATAAGAATGATGTGTTAGTCAGTTTTCCATTACTATCACAAAATACCTGAGAAAATCGACTTAAAAGCAGTAAAGATTCATTTTGGCTCATCATTACAGAGGTTTCTGTCCAAGATTGGTTGGTTCAGTTGACTAGGCTTGTGTCAAGGCAGAACATCACGGTGAAAGAACATAGTGGAACAAAACCAGCCATCTTATGGCTAGGAAATGAGAGAAAGGGGAAAGAGGCATAGCCTCACTTTCCCCTTTAAGGACATGACCCCTGAGCTCTCACTATGTCCCACCTTTTAAAGATTTCACTATATCTCAATATTTCCCTGTTGGGGACTAAGCACTTATCACATGGACCTTTGTTGTAGTTGTTGTTGTTAGGTGCCATCAAGTTGGGTCTGACTCATAGCGACCCTACGTATAACAGATGAAAGACTACCCAAGTTTGTGCCATGCCCACCACTCTGTCAGTGCTTCTCTGCTATTCATAGGGTTTTCAATGGCTCAGGTACTATCCCCTTTCATGAGGCTCTGTCCTTATAATTTAATTACCTGGAAAAGACCTCATTTCCTAATAAAATCACATTTGCAATTAAGTTTCAACATATGAATTTGAGAGGGACATAAATATTTAGACAATAGCATCTAACTATATTCTTACATATCAAGTATGTTCTATGGTAAACATCTATTCAAACAATAATTTTGAACTTCTTATAACTAAAACAGAAGATTTGGAAACCGTGGATATTGGCAACTAGAACCTAGAAGGCCATGAAGTCAAAAAGACTAAAATATTCAACTTGTATTGCCCAGGATAATGAATATTCACAGCACTTAATGGCTCTGAAATTTGGGTTTCTATAAAAGAGTATGAGCCATAACTGAGACACATTGAGCCCAAAACCTCCTCTCCCATTCCTTATTTGTCATTCATAACACCTTCCACACCTCTTGGCTGCACTCTCTAACTGCAGGACCCACATATTAAGCACTTTGAAACCTACGAAGAATCATTGCCAAGCTGAGAAACAAATGAACCTGAGAATATAGCAGGAAATCTATTTTATCTGGTCTATCACAATTTAATCTTCAACTCTAATAGTTTATTTGTTAATCCTACTTGACTAAATTCTTGCAGAGGTCTTTAATCTGTAATGATATTTATATCAGTGCCTGCAAGCAGTGCTATAGTTAATGATGTGTTGTCATTTCCATTATAAACTCCCAATTGCAGGAATAACAGGAGAACCAAGAACCTGTGACTTTCTTAGCTGAGGGCACATTTCAATGGTCTTCTAAATTACAGTGTTAGCCAGAACACTTTTGTCAGGCAGTATTTTCAGGCAATTTAAGAAGGAGCATTAAAAGGGAAAAAGATCAAAACTCCACTCACTATCTTAATAAATACATATTGTTAGGTAAAATTTGTTCTTTTTAAATTTTACATAAGTTAAACATGAATTTACAAAAAATAAACATATTTACAAAGAAAAAAGAGTTCTACATCATCATTCATTACTGAGCTACTTTCTTCATTATCTGCCTTCAATTAAATACAAAATAAATTTATAAGCAAGAGGAAACTTTCACATTTATGTGTACTCAAATGTTTAAGTAACCCACCACAGTATCTGGAGAGCCATGAATGAAAAATGTTACTAACATGTAGTTTATAAAAGATAATTTCATAATATAAATGTTGGGAAGACCTGAGAATTATACCTATAATGTTAAAATGGATAAATATAAACATAATATTCTTTTCACTAAATATTTAATACAACTGAGTTTTCATTATACTACAATTTTGTTTTGCTTAATTTTGCAGAATATAAAACTAATGGTTCTGGTCTCTTCTTGACTAAGCCACCACAGTTTCTGTGGGGTGATGGAACATAGTCTTAGCAATTAGCAATTAGCAAAATTGGGATATTCCACAGTGAATGAACAATAGGGGAAAAAAGAAAACTCAGAAAGTATAGTCTTAAAATATTTATTTAAAGTAAATGACAGAAAGAAACTTTATATCAAACTGAACTATTGATTCTCAAATGTTGTAAAAAGTAGGACATGGAGAATATACTGTGTGCAATTTTCAGTGGTGAATTTTAGTCCTTGAACTCTGAAGGCAGGGCAGAGGACAGGTTTCTAGGGTCGCTGGTTCACTGTAACAACTATCCTGTCCATTCCCCTCTACGTTTTTCTTAAGTCAGTGTGTACATGAGAATCCATGATGGGAAAAAGAACTCTGCTTCTGAAACAAAATGCAAACCTTCTGTGAGTGAGTCATTGCGAATAATTTGTTTTATGATTTGTTTCCAACTCTTAAAACAAAGGAACCTAAAAATACAAGGAAAATTGTTGACTTTTTTTGGTCTTTTTATTATGTACGTTCCTATATGTAAGAGAACACACTGAATACCATTTAAAATGTCATTGATGGTTAAGTCACAATTTAAATTATTGTCTTGTGAGCTAATACAGCAATGCCTCCAGAGTATATTGAGTTGCATAAGGCTGTATGCCATTAAAATAAATGACCTTACACTGTTTATGGTTCTTATGTTCTGCTTTTGTGGATATTTTCCATAATTTGCTCTGATGCCTAGCTGCAGCCTGGCATATTTTACTATTCTCATTGAAACTGTTAGTTTCTATTTCCATGTAATTTAATTTACTTCAATTTAGTTTTGCAAGTTTTTATATTTTTAAAATCTTGTTTTATTCTGTTTCTATTCTACTGGCAACCAGAAAAGCCTGTTAGAAATTCTTATAAAATAAGATTCCAAAGATATAAGTGAGAACTTGAGTGGATTAAGTAGTCTAGCATTACTCTGTATATTGTACAACATGAGTTATGATTTTTCAAAAGTTTTTTGATCCTTACTCAATATAAGTTGCACTTCTATAAGGTACGTTTGGAAAATTATTGTCAGGTAGGTGAATTGCTACCATACAAAGATCAATTTTAGACTCTATTTATATATTAAAATATTAATAAAACCTTATGAAAAAACCTCCAATAGTTCCATTACATGAAAACATCACATAGCAGTTTTGAGGTTTTATACAAATTTTAGAAGGCAGTAGATATTTACCAAACCTCCTTTACCCCTCTATTAGAGAGTAATTTAGATCCACTAACTATAAGGGTCTAAGGAAATCTAATGCCTAAGGTAACAGATCAAATATATAAATCAATGAATTGTTTTCAATAGTAGCATTGCATTGGTGATCATGGAAAACTATCAGACATGTATATATAGTTTTAAGCATAATGCTACCTAGCTTAAAAGGATGGAGTGCTTACTGTGTCTGACACTTTTCTAAGAATTATATTCATAAATATTATTTGAAGTATCATAACAAACTCTTGGATATTGGTAATATCCTCTTAACGGTAAAGTGGCCAAAGGATAAGAGGTTAGGAAATCTTCCAAAGATCCCAGAAATAATAAACAGGAAGTCACAATTTTAGTCCTTGTGGTCCAGAAGTAGAGCCTCTCACAGTAGGAGGAGGCATATAACAAGACATCCATCTGGTACAGATATTTGGACTAAAGGAAAGTCATAGGTACTATGACTACAGAAAAAGTATAAAAAAGGATCACACAAAGATCTATATATTTTATAATTATATTTCTTTTAAAATATGTTAAGCATCTTGACTATGAAAAACACAGATAAAATGAAAGACAGAATAATTTGGGACACTTTTTGGTTTTCTTCTGTGTTTTTAAATGAGTATACAATAACAGATGTATATTTGTGTATATTTAAAATGGATCTTAATTTTCAGAAAAAATGATAAATGTTTAATAAACAAAAAATTATAAATTCTGATGATATAGTGAACAATTAAGTTTTCCAGCAATATGATCAATACCTAACAGATGTTCCTAAATGTTTGTGATATACCTCAAAGTGATCCATTCCCTAGTAGGCCTTCAAGTTTCAAAAGCCTAGAGAGTTAAAGATTGATTTAGACTTGATAAACAGTGTCTTAGATCTTTATGGCAATAAGATTATGTATGCTTCTTGACCCCCCCAAATCAATTAAATACACTTTATTTTTGTGGTACTAGAGGGCTGAGCCCAGAGCCTTACACATACTTTGCAAGTGCTGTGCCACTGAGCTGTTTTTTTTTGTTTTGTTTTGTTTTTTGTTTTTTTTATCTTTGGACAGGGTCTTGCTAAGTTGTACAGGCTGCCTCTGGCCTCCAACTTAGGATCTTCCTGCCTCTGCTGCCTGAGTTCCTGGGATCATAAGCATGCATCACCATTTTTGTTGTTATTAGGTGCCATTCAATCACATCTGACTCATAGCAACTCTATGTACAACAGCACAAAACACTCCTCAACATTGTGGCATGCCTGGAACTATTGTCAGTGCTTCTCTGCTATCCATAGGGTTTTTCCATGGTTGATTGTTTCAGGAGTGGGCTGCCAAATCCTCCTTCTATTTCTGTGGGTCTGAGGATCGAACTCAGGGCTTCCAAGTGTGCAGAGCAAGCACTCTACCAACTAAATTAAACCCCAGCCACATGCACCACTATGCCCAGCATAAATACAATTTTTAAAATTCACTAGTGCTGTCATTCATCTTCCTGTTGAACATACTAGTTAAATGGTTCATTCTCTCTCATTTCTCATGTCTATTTCTTTCCTCTTCTCTCCAAATCCAGAATCTTGAGATTGAAAGGGCCTAGTAATATTTTGCATCATTTAGTCCATGCTTGGTTAGAAAAATGCATGACATTTTACTCAAGGAGAAAATATAGGGATGTTAGAGAATATTGAAAACATGAGGAGAGTCTGTATACCTCTCCTAGCAATGCCTAAAAATCAAATGTTATTCTTCATCATTGATCATTCACAGAAAGATTCATAGGACTATTATCATAAGTTTTACTGTAATGAAATTATAAGTATCTAATTAATTGAGTCAATCCTTTTCACAAAGAAAATTTTAGGGTGAATCACTAATATAGCATGTGCTAATTGCTTACATTGTTCTAATAGGTAAGATACATTTTGCTGAAGTATAAATAGTAAATTGTCGTTGTTGTTGTTGTTGTTGTTGTTGTTGTTAGGTGCCTTGGAGTCATGTCCTACTCATAGTGACCCTCATAGAGTTTTCAATGGCTGATGGTTTTAGGATTGCCTAGGGGGTGGATTGCCACATCCTTCTCCCACTTTTGCAGTGCTAGGAATTGAACCCAGGACCTCAGAGACTGCAGAGTGGCACTCTCCCAACTGAGCTAAATCCCAGCCCAAACAGTCAATAGCTAACTTTTATCTTGAAATCAACATTCCCCATGTACACTGTAATACTGTACACTGGCAGTACACTGCCAGTCCCATGCCCATTTTTATACACTATGTACTGGGCTGAGTTATGTTAATTTTCACTTCAATTTTGGTTATTAAGATGCAGAATTTCCTGAAGAACTCTCTCTATGCCTGTAACCCCTGCACCTTTACTAAATTTAACTGCCTCAACATGATCAACCAGTAGTCCAAAGCAACAAAATTCAATAGGCTATTAAGTTTACCATTATCTCTCCACAGGGCTAGGGGTTGGCCCAGTTAGTAGAATGCTGCTCTGCACTCTCTGAGGACCTGAGTTCATGTACCAGCACTGCAAAAATTGGAGAAGGATGTGGCAAGCCACTCCAAAAACAATCCCCAAATAATCAGCCATTGAAAACCCCAGGAGGGTCACTATGAGTTGGCCCAGACTGGATGGCACCTACCAACAACAAACAATCTCCCCAAATTCTCAGCTCACCCTGCAACCTTGGTTTTAAGAAATAATTGCCTTGGTAGAAATTATAAGTTCAAACATCAAAATCTGCATTCTCTTAAGAAAAAATTTTAAAATATTAACCTAAGTGTAAGGAAGGAAAAATTTGAAAGTTCATTCATTTATTTTCTTCTTCATCTTCAAAGTAGATAAAAATTTCTACTACATGGGGAGTTTGGAAGTAGGGATTTGGAAAATGTAGAAGCTATAGACTGTAGGACTCTCTGAAAAGAGATTTCATGAGTCTCTTCATCCAAGAAGGGCTGCACAAAGATGAAGGAAATAAGAACTAAAATTAATTTTGAAATCCAACAAAAAAAGAATAGTAATACCACTCACATCAGGGACTTGGTGAGGTCACTGCTTCATGATGGCCTAAGATATCATGGATGGTTAAGAAGAGCCACGGTTAACAATAGCCATGGTTAACAAGAATGGCCATGTGGTGTATAGGGGTCAAAGAAGGACCTAACCCGCTAAAGAGATGATGAGAAAAAAAATAGCAACAAATTTCTTGTTCCTAATTTCATCTTTGCAGTTGCTTTTCAATTTCATTCTTGTTGTTCTTACTACCCTAGAAAGTGATTCTTGAGAGGGCTAAATAGTACCTCAGTTTGATAAATAAATCAGTCACAGCTTTAAACTTTACCAGACTTCTTACTTTTTTTGAGACTGTGAATTCTCTCTGTACATACCAAAAGTGAAAGAATAAAACTAGCTACCATATTTTAGAAAGGAAAGGGATATCAGTAGATGAAAGGATACATTATAGCAAAATACTTTACATTTTGTGCTTCAGGTTGCCTGGATTCTGGTGACTGTGATGGAGATTCACATTTTCTTTCTCCCTACATACCTAGTCTTTCTCAGATGGCTAGGAAAAGGCAGTTGAAACCCAGTATCTCTGGAGAGTAAATGGTAAGGACCTATATGTAATTTTATGGCTCATTTTAAGTGGATGATTTGTGCTATAGCTTAAACAAAGGCCAACATGGGCTGCAGTTCTATGTACCTAGCATGTGAGGAATAGAGAGAAGCAGAGAAATTCAAATTAGAATGTCAGTCTATGACTGAATAAATAAATCATGGTTTAGCAAAAGATAAAGGGAATGTCAGAAGCCGAAGGTATATATCACTTATCCAAAAAGGCAGGTCCCGTGGGAATAATCAACATTTTCTCTGATTTTCAAGACTTGGGTCAAAGTCAGTTGGCTGCAGTACACAAGTCCACCTTTCCTCTTGGGACAGAGTGCAAATGAATTGAAGGGTGTCCACAGCCTAGGGCAGCCACCTGAAGGAAAACAGCCTTTTATTCACAAACTAGCTATAGTTCTACTATTTACCCCTAGACGTAGATGTGGTTAGGGCTCCAGAGAGGAAAAATGGTAGCACAGAGAAGTATGAGTAGCCTTGGGGCCTATTTTTTCACTTTTTGCTAAAACTCTTAAGACACTAGAGTGGCAGGTGGGAGAAGAATAATTGGGTAGAAATAGGCCATGACACCAATTCAGTCTTCTCTGTCCTCTATGCTTGAAGATCCTGCCTATTAAGCAACCTCACAGGCAAGACTTGAGAAAAATAGTCTTCATGAATGAGAGGAGAAGAGACCTCAGCACAGCATACCTACAACTTCACTGTAACTAATGAGGAAAAAAAATATCAGTTGTCCTGCTTTGCCTAATTCCCCTGCCTCTTACTCCTTACTGTTGTCCTAGGCAGTTTATTTTGTTTAATTATCTAGTTCCATTTCAAAGTGGGATGACTTTGCTCAAAATTACACTTAAATATTACCTTCAGAAGTGTTATTTACAATGTCCACGGAAGTGTTTGCTCTATTGGTTTTATAATATTCATAGAGAATGATGTAAGCTTGTTTGAATTTAATTTAGAATGAAGGAGTAGATAAAATGGAAGGTTGACAAAACCCACAAAATAGCATTAAGAAAATGAAGCAGAATAATGCAGCTGAAGAAATATGAATCTTTCTAAGTCCATTAGTACTGCTAATAGAGAAGTACAAGGAAAAGCATCAATTACCCGACTAGGAAAAAATAGTCTTCAATTGACCTACAAATATTCAGAGTGCTTGGCATTTGACTATGTATTCTTAGACTTCATACTCAGAAAGGGGTCATATATTGTCTTGGTCAGTTTGCACTGTTATAAGAAAGTACCATAGACTGGATGTCTTATAAACAACAGAATTGATTTCTTATTGTTCTGGAAGCTGGAAGTCTGAGATCAGGGTTCCCACATGGTTGGCTTCGGTTGATACTCTCTTCTGGTTTCCTTGGTACATTCCGCTGCAATGTATCAGTACAAAGTTCAAAGTAGTAGACAAGAAGAAATTTCATTAAGTTCACCATTTTGTTGGAGACAGAGAATATAGGCCCATGGAAATAAACTCCAGCATTATTACATCTATTTACAAATTTTTGCTTCTTGTTGTATCCCCAGATGGCATAAAGAAAGAGAGTGAGAGAGTTCTTTGGGGTCTCCTTTATAAGGATTCTACTCTCATGACACATAGTTCCTCCCAACAGCCTCATTTCCTAAGTGTATAATTTTGGGAGTTGGGATTTCAATAGTTGCTTTTTTTCTTTTTTTCTTCCTTCCTTCCTTCCTTCCTTCCTTCCTTCCTTCCTTTCTTTCTTTCTTTTTTTTTGGTGAGATGTTGGATGAAGGGGCAAAAACATGTAGTTCTAAGAATATTGAAATCCATAATGGCTTTTGCTGTATAAAATACAAAACTGGAGTTTTTCTTCATAATTGAGTGATAATTTACCTGATGTCTCTTGTGACCATAGCTTGCTGCAGACTGTTTCACTGAGGAACCAGCTCACTGAGATATTTACAATTATTGTCTTTTCCTTGTTTACAAATAATTCTGCAATCTACAAATGATATTTCAAGAAAAGTCTCATGTAAATATTAAGACTCTTAACATAAAGTAGGCAGGCTAAAGTTTCAACAGCTCATTCTGTGGTAAAATTTCTGGAACTGCATATGAAAGGAAATTTTATCCCTCTTAGATTTTTTCCATTGGCACATTTCTTTAGAAAATGAAATGTCATTAGGGAAAGGAGATATTGTCTGAAGAACAAAATAAGTGTAATCTCTTGTATTCACATTAAAATTTATGCAAACATAAGCATTAAATAGATACATAAAATATACTTGATTTTAGGAATGTTCTGTTCATTAAATACAGCTGTGAGAGACCAGGTTATTTCATTTGTCTGAGGCTCAAATCAACCAAATGTGTCTAATACCCAAATTGTGAACACCAATGCAGCAATGAAAAAGTTCAAAAGTAATAGAGAAGAAGCCATCACCTTAAGTTTACAATTTAATTGGGAACAGTGAGTATATGCCCATGGACATAAACTCCATCATTATTGCATCTCTATTGGCACAGAAACTAAACAAGTATGTGCTAATGGGATAATTAAGTAGCCTTCTCAGGCTGCTTACTAACTTCCTAAGGGAGAATGATTTTATAAGTGACTTTGACATTAAAACCTAACTGGTTCAATAAGAAATTGCTCAACTGGATCTGCTTATTTCTTTTTTTTTTTCCAGGCACCTATTAACACTTTTAGGCAAGATTACTCTATTATCTGATTAAGCATCTGCTGTCTGTTGCACTAAAGACCCATTACTCTGCTTTTGCATTGTGGACAATATTGGTGAAAGTATTTAAAAAGCCACCCTTATAATCTCTCAGTGGAAATGAACAATTTCAATTGAACTGTCAGTACACATTGTGCAAAACAGAGCCTCTGTTCCCTCCTACTACCATGCAGTCAACTGCACCTGTGGTAGTGGCCTGCTCCAGGATGAACACCAAGGAAAATGTCTCTAAAACTAGTGTGCGAGTTTTGTTTCAGGTACATCTCACCAGGGCCACACCCCTAGTAATCCACTTCTTCCAACTAGGTTTCACCTCTCAATAATGCCATCAATTTATGAATCCGTTAAGGGACTAATTCACTGATAGGTCAGACTCCTCAGATTCCAATCATTTCCCAAAATCCCATCAGCTGGAAATTAAGCCTTTAGTACAAATTAAGCCTTTAGCACGAGCCTTGGGGGAATATTTGAGATTCAAACCAAAACAACTAGCAATTATATTTGGAAGCTAATTGACACCTAGTCAATTTTACTTTTTTCATTTCCTTTTCTCCTTCACAGTAAGGTATAAATAGTTGCTAACCAGTTAACTCTGTGTTTCTAGATTGGAATTTTCAAAAAATATTATCAAGTGTTTAGCTAAGTCATACTCCCTCCCCCCGCCATGGGATCTTGAGAAAGGCTATTGACTATTTCCTCCCTTTGGAGATTCATAGTGCATATTAGCATACTATAGCCACTCAATAGTCTTGCAATAAAGATTTGTGTTCATATTCATTTAGCCCAGTGTTTTTCAGATGTGATACAACTTGTTACATTTTTATTTTGCACAGCTCCCATTAGGCTTAGGAATTAACCCCAGGAACACAGTGAGCGAAATTCTGGAATGAAATATAACCTTTCCCTAGGAAGAAAATTGGCCTTTCAATCCTTGGTCTGCAGAACAGAAGAATGGAGGAAGGGAAAGACAAGAAATGGTATTTGTCTTGGTCTGTTTTATTCTGCTATGAAGAATTACCTACAGACTGAGCAATTTCTAAAGAATATAGATATTGGGCCAGGTGCGGTGGCGCATGCCTGTAATCCCAGTGGCTTGGGCGGCACAGATGGGAGGATCACAAGTTCGAGACCAGAGACAGTCTGCATAATTTAGCGAGACCCTGTCTCAAATAAAGTAAAAAAAAAAATGGACTGAGGGTGCAGCTCAATGGTCCAGCACTTGCAGAGCATGCAGGTGCGAGGCCCTGGGTTCAAACCCCAGTACCGAAAAAATAGATAGATAGATAGATAGATAGATAGATAGATAGATAGATATTTTTTTCCTTACAGTTCTGGGTGCTGGGAAGTCTAAAATCAGGACATTAATATCTGGTGAGAACCTTTGTGCTGCCTCCCCCCATGGAGGAAGTCAGAAGGGCAAAAGAGGAGGCACAAGAGATAAGAGAGCAAAAAGGGTCAAAACTTTTTCTTGCAACACACACACACTTGCGATACCTAATTGATTCTTGTGATGGAGATATTAATCTATTCATGAGGGTGGAGCCCTTATGAATTATTATGTGAAGGTATAACCTCTTAATGCTGCTGCAGTGGAGATTAGGTTTCAAACCCATGAATTTGGGGGGACACATCCAAACCATAGCTATGTCAAGCAAGACAAACTGGCACTGACTCTGTGTACACATGGAGAAACTGCCATTTGTTATTACTTTATGGCACTGAAATTAACTAGGTTGTCATTATAGAGAGTCATCTAAAGATACAGAAATGCCTTTGGTGAACTCTGTGGTATAAAATGGGAAAAGCATAATATGAGCATCAAGAAAATTATTAATTACTCCTTAAACACAGCACCACTCTTAAAAATGCCTGTAACTCTACATTGGAGGTAATTGCAATGGGAGTGAGTTTGGCCAGATGGAAAGGACCTTGAATTTGAGATATTGAGGACTATTTGAATTCTGGATTTGACACTTCCTAAATCCCCCTCTGCTTTTTTCTCTTTCTCTGTATGCAGAAAATTGATAAAGAAATTTTTTAAAGTTATTTTTTATGTGGTAAATAAATGGTAATCATAATAAATGATTATTCTTATACATTTTAGATTTGAACATTACCTTCTCTGAGAAAAAATAACTTTGCACCTGGAAATTAAAGAAAATGCTGCAAAAATACACCAACCTTAATTCTAGAACACAAATGTGCTAAAATAAGAAATTTTCACTCTTCGCCCAAAAGCCCTCTCTTTCTCAACTGCTCTTCCTTCTTTTCTCTCTGCTCCTCTGCTTTTCTCTCTCCAAGGACCATTTGCATCTTCTGTCTTCTTTCAGCCCTGCCATCATCTCTGTCTACCCAAAGCACCTTACCTTCTAATTGTTCTCTCTGGCTTCTTTACTGACCCCTGGGGAACAGAAACTTCTTTATGCTGCATCACTCAGGGAACACATTTTTCTAATTTTCTTTCTAGGTTTTCCCTAGCTTCTCCAGGTGCCTCAGTTTTCATTGTAATTATTCCTTTAAAGTGTGCTATTTTTAATAAAACTATACTCTCTAGTAAAGAAAAAAGAAAAGAAAAAGGAAAAAAAAAGAAATGTTTTACCCATACAGTTTTAAATAAAGTAAAAATGATTTTCTTGTTTCTCAAACCTGAAATACCACCATAGTGTTAGCTATAAAATGATATAACCATACTGCACTTGCCAACAAAATGAAAATCATATTATGCTGTAATGTCTTGCAGTGAGATGGAATGGAGCAGTCTGCTTTGACCAGCAATTATCATGTGGTTCTTTATGTGAAAAGAAGTTTAAAATACCTTGTCTCACTAGGGTACAGAATGCTAATACTGGCTGAGAAGTTGTCATTTCAATAATAAGTTTATAGTGTTCAATGAAAGCTACAGGGAAAATACATCATATAATGTATGTGTGGTGGCTGTGATTTAGCTCAGTTGGTAGAGCGCTGCTGTGCAGTCTCTGAGGTCCCGAGTTCGATTCCCAGCACCACAAAAATGGGAGAAGGAGCTGGCAATCCACTCCCAAGGCAATCCTGAAACAATCAGCCATTGAAAACCCTGGGAGGGGTGCTATGAGTCAGACACGGCACCTAACAACAGTGTATGTGCGCGTTTGTGTATACATTACCAAGGTACAGCAGACATCCAACATTGTGGAACATATTGGAGAAAACAAATGAGAAAAAATCCACTGGCATAAATTTATTTAAAGAAAAATTTGGACTTTTTTTCAGCAGTAGTTGAACAGGTTCTTCAAATAATAACAAGTTTATGAAACAGTTGAATGCACAGAGTTCTTATTCCTGACTGAGGATAGTTTGATTTGATGTAAAATTTTATGCTAAACACTTTATTAAATTAGAAGTAGAAAATGAATAAAATGGGCCATCCTCTTATATTTGACCAAGACACTAATGTTCAGACAATAACTATTATGAAAATAATCATATAAAAATCATTGCAGTGCCACTTATAGTTTACATTAAAATATAACTGGAAGTCTGGGGTCGTGGTGTACAACTGTAATGTCTGGCACACAGGAAGTTGAGGCAGGAGGATCTTGAGTTCAAGGCCAAAAGCAGCCTACAACTTACTGAGAACCTGTCTCAAAAGTTAATTAATTAATTAATTAATTAATCAGAAGGGAGGTGAGAGTGCAATTCAGATGTAGAGCACTTACCTAGCACACACAAATTTCTGAGTTCAACTCTCTAGTACTCCAAATAGATAAGTAAATAAACAAACAAACAAACTAGAGATTCCTTTGGGGCTCTGATTTAGCTCTGTTGGTAGAGTGCTGCTCTGGAATCTCCGAGCACCGGGGTTCAATCCATAGCGCCTCAAAGATGGGAGCAGGATGTGGCAATCCACTCCTAAGGCAATCCTGAAATAATCCACCATTGAAAACTATATGAGGGTCGCTATGAGTTGGACCCAACTCCAGGGCGCCTAATAGCAACAACAAAGAGATACCTTTAAATGTATCTTTAGGAAAGATACATTTAGTATGAGAACTCCTAATTATTTAACTCTAGCAATGAGAATTAATATCCTCTTTTATGCAGAAGAGGCATCGGGCTCATGTAATTACGGGTTAACTAACAAAGCTATAAACAAGAAGTTTGTGGGGATAGAATTTAAAACTTTCAGTGTTTAAACTAAACCTGGTTTTCTACCTCTTTGTGATTCTCCTTCATAAAATTTTAATTACAAATATTCCCTCTCTTTAATTTACTTGAGTATTCCCTTTGCATTCCTTCTTTCCTGAAGTACTTGTCATCTCTTGCTTTGGAGAAACATAATAACAAGACTATTGCTGTGGTTAATACACTAAATATATCTTAAATCTTAAGTGTTTTGGTTTTTGCATAAAAAATTATGGGACATCTGATTGTCAGTTCTTTTCTTAATGGTGTTGTTTGTAGGGAAATACTGGAAGAAATGAATTTTTCCTTGAAGCAAAAAACACCTCTTGGGATGAGTTAGGACTATTTAGACTAGATTAATTAGCAACAAACATGGAACCCGTTTCTTCTAGCACCGTCTTCATTCTTTTTTACTGTCTTTATGTTGTGAACATATTGAGAGTTCCATGAAGATAAGATGAGTTACATACTTTTTGGAATCCAACTAAGTGCCTAATGCCTTATATCTAGTAAAAATCTCATGAGAGTTTGATATTTTATGGACCAACCCACAAAACTAAGTGTACGTTGGCATTTTTCTCACTTCTTTATTCAGCATGCTTATGAATTTTGATGTTTTGTTTAAGTACATTAAAGCATGGGTTCTTTAATATGGGTGGTTTCTATATGACACATAAACATGTAGACACAAACACACACATTAAAGTTAGAATCCCAAACAATCAAAAGCCATAAATAATTTTCTTTATCTTCAAAAGTAATAAAGGATAGAAATGATCAAAACAAAAAGCAGATAGCTAAAATAGTCTTCTATGTACAATGATAAAGAAATTTCTCAATTACACTATTGTTATCTAGAACAAAATGTACTTCTTATGAATCCAGGTGCATTTGGTTAGACTGAGATATCTTAGAGGGGTATGATGACTTCCATACCTTTTATAAAGGCCATTGTGAAGTGTAGTTTTCATTTTTTTACTGCTATTTCTGATTTTGTGCAGCTGCACCTGGAAACACAACAATAGTCCAGCCTACTAGCATCTATTTCCTGGTTTAGAAACAATAGGAAAATAATTATCAAAACTTGAAATGGAATGCATACGATAGTTTGATATTTAATAGTTAATATGAAGCTGTTTAATTCAAATACCTGGTTGTTAAACAAACAGTGTCAGCGTTATGCTTTGGGAATAGCTAAATTTGAATTTAAAGATTTTGTGATCTGACTTTAATTTGTGAGGAATATTTTTATTCTTTTTCATTCATTAGGATTTCAGTATATTTTTAAAGGACTTTTGAAGAATATATGCATGTAAATATGTATAACAATTGTTACAAATGCTCAATAAAAATAATCAACAGTGAACTTTGAAAAGGAAAGATCATTTTTCTGCAAAATGCTTATTATTAATTTTGTAGTTGAAAATCATTCAGTTTTGTTCCTTTGTAGACAATCTAGTAAAAATGATTGGAAACTATATAATCAACAAAAAACAATTAAACTAAAATTTTTGTTTTGAATAATCTGGTGTGTACAAACCTTTTAAATTTTTATAAATGATATAAAGTCAGAGATACACAATGCCAAACAAAATGGTGGAAAAAAGAAATAAAAGAATAGTGGTGTGTTTTCAATTATTGGAAAAGTAGACTGATTTAATTTCATGATTTGCTCAAATTAATGCCAGTTAACTGAAACAAAATATTTTCTTTCTCTTTTTAAAATATTTATTAACAGATGCAAACATTGCACAAGTTTTATTTAGGTTTACAAATAAAGAAATATGTATTAAAAGTATATTGTATGCTAGACTGTGTTTAAGTTCACATAGATTATCTTGTTTAGTTTTGAGAGCAATCCTTTATATTCTATGACTCATAAAACTTACAGAAGTAAGTACACTAAGATGTGATACAATCAGCATTTTAGCCATTTTCCCATGTTTCATAAATGTAGATGTCAATTTAATTTAGTCTAGAATTTAGTTTAAATGATCATAATATACCTTAATATTAAGGCATAACAGTCTTCTCTAAAGTATTCTCCCCAGTCTTTAAAATACAAACCTCATTTTGGTGGATGATTTACCTTACTACTCCCGGTATTTTTTAGAAGCTTTCTTATTTCCACCTGCTTTCTGTTTTTTATTTTAGTTACCTTTATTTTCAGCAGCTCTTGGGATGCATGCTTTCTCTTACCTTCATTTTTGAACTTGTTTAAAAATTTGATTCCTAAAATGTTTAGTTAAATGCTGAAAAAAAGATATTCAAATAATTCAAAGGAAGTTAACACTGAATTTCTAAATACTTTTTACATTTTTTGAAGCAATAATCTAATAGGTTAATGTAAAAATGTCTTTGGTATAATAGATTGCATCCAGTTTTCTCCAACTATGTCTAAATACAGAGTAACACAAAAATGCTATTTGTATATGAACCTATATTCCAAAAAATTATTGTAAAATAATTTTCTATCATACACCTACTACCCAGTTAAACATATAGCACAGTTACTCTCTATGCTTTGATGAAAAGAAAATAGCTTTAGAGATCTGCCAAAGAATCTTGGAGTTAATGAGATATCCACTGGATTCATAGCATAGTTATTGAGAAATGATTAGAATCCATTCATTTAATGATACATTCAAGAAATGTTCATGAAGTGGAAATAATACAAGTCATTGTAATAAATACTTAAGACACAGATCCAACTTCATGAAGTCAGACAAATGTTGGGCAGTAGAAATGAACAACAGATTGTTATACTAGAGTATAGTCTATACCATAGTAGGGAAGCACTTCGTATCACTGAGGAGCAGGGATGCAGTTTTGGAAGGGATGATGATGTAGATTATCTCAAACAGAATTAATAGAATCTTATCAGTAAAGAGTAAGAAGGGTGCTTTGGACAGTAGGAATTAGGAAAAGCATGAAAGAACTTAATGGAAGTCTGCAATGAAGAGTGTTAGTGAGGCTGTGGACATAGGTACAGTCCTTATATGGCATGCTAGAGTAGGTTTTATCATAAGAACACAAGAAGTTGTTGGAATATCAATATAGTATGATTAATGTTTCAGTAGATCTGTTACAGAAGCATAGATAAGGTAAGAGTGTGGAGAATGGATTGAGAGAAAATTAAACAGGGAGAATAGAGAATGAGTACAGAAATAAGACATTCTTAGGAAAGGAGTAGATAGATTAGAGTAGGTCTGAGAATATTAGCATGAGGAAATAGCCAGAATTGTTTTAAAAAATAATGTAATTTAAGAGTTCAGAGAGACAGGGTTTCTTGATGGGCTTCTGTTTTTCATGGCTGATAAAGGGGTAAAAGTGGAGAGCAGGTTGTGGGGTATGGATAGTGCTTTACAATTTTCCAGATGTGCATGGTTGAAGGACAACTTAAAATGAGAGGAACAGCTATGTATGCATTTTTGTGAAAGAATGACCTTCTTCAAATATAATTGTGGCTTCATTTAATGGACACATTCATTGTCTAATGACTGAAGATGTTCCTAGAAGAGGCATAAATGGTTAGGAAAAAAGTGACTACTCAAGAAAGAACTTCGACTTACTTTAATCTTTATTAACTTTAATTTCAGATCTAAGGAGAAATAATGTGATTTTCTGTTTTTCTAATGATTAATTTAATGAATGTAAAAATGGAATCAGAAATGTAAGGCTTCAATGTTGTTGTTGTTGTTGTTAGGTGCCGTCAAGTCGGTATCCAACTCAGTGACCCTTATAGGGTTTTCAATGGCGACTGTTTCGGGATTGCCTTAGGAGGGGATTACCAGGTCCTTCTCCCATTTTTGAGGTGCTGGGAATCAGACTCGGGACCTCAGAGACTTCAGTGCAATGCTCTACCAACTGAACTAAATCTCAGCCCTAAGGCTTCAGTATATATTTTAAATCCTGAGTTATTTTACCATTATTTGATGCTATGAGGATACTAAGAACAGGTACTATGCAATTCTACATACTATTAAACTTCCTTATACAACAGTTGATAAAATATTACTATGTTTTTTCTGTTGGAATAAAAAATTCTCTTAAAGAAACGTAAATAGTACAGTGAGAATAATTCAGTCTATGGAAATGAAAAAGTATCATTGATATCAACTCTAATATTAATTACATTTAGTAACATTTGAGTTTACTAGCTGACAGATATGCCTATCAAATCCTCACATGTTATTGGATCATAAGGATTTTTGCCAGAACATGTAGGTTCCAATTCAAACTTAATATGCCTATCTAGGAAAAGCTGGGCTCATTGTTTATAGTGCCACCAATAATAATAATGAAGTTACCACTTTTTCCATGAAAAAATACATGAAATTAAATATGTAGCCTCAAAAATAACCCATTATTTTTTAATATTTTGGCATATATTGAACTGCAATACCAAAATTAACTTTAAGTTCTTTATAAATATCTCTACTATCTGCAGCATCACTGACCTGTTAAGGCTAGGAAAGAGTTAATAATGAGTCTAGACCCTACAGGGAAAAAGTGCTGGATCCTTATTCTTTTAAAGCCAAGTAAAAGTTTCACAGAATAAGATCTTAAAGGATAAGTTGTAATTTGAAAACAACTTTGTAAAATATGGAAGTTTATGCAAAGTAAGAATATTGAATACTCAGTACTAATCAAATTATTTGGTAACTAATGTTATCAGTCTTATGCAGAATATAAATTGTTAACCTTACTTTAAAGATTTGTGTTTTCATTTTGCAGTCACTCATACCTTTTTCATTTATATTTTACTTAAAAACATAATTATTTATATTTAAATTACCAGTAATATTGAGAAACTTAAAAAGACTTTCTTACATATTATAAGATGGCAAATTTAATAAAAATTTCTTCTAAAACTGGTATTTTTAGGACATAGAAATGTACTGTTTTTAATGGGGGACTGAATATTTGGTTTCTCAGTATAATTTTATATGGAAATATGAATGGACAATTTAAAATGAGAGAAAGAGTTATATGTCTTTTGAAATAAGGAGTATCTTCTTTTAAACTTAACCATGGCCTCATTTAAGATACTTTAGAAATCAAAATTGTTTGTTATAACTGATTACTTATATTCTTGATAGTCTGGTTTAAATCAATTATAATAATTGCCTATATTTTGAAACAACATTTTTAAAGTGAGCATGTTTAAGTGCATTGTATGAACATTTTACAATTAATTAGGGAAAATTAGTCTAATGGAAAGCTTAAAATATTCATAGGCATGAAAAAACAAGTACATGTTCAAGCATTGTAGTGGCAAATGTAATTTCATTTGCTCCTAGGAAGATAATAGTTATTTCTGAGAAATGTCATTATTTTGATTGCTTTTTCCTTTTGTTGTAAAAAAACGAAAGGGAACAAAAAAACTGCTGTTCTGAACATACAGTCAGAACAGAGATGGAGACAAAGAATATCCCAGAAAATAGGGCAATTTTATTAGAGATTGCATGGGAAAGGAGAAAGTATGAATGAAGAAATAAATACTTTTGCTCACATGGACAAATTTTCTGAGACTGCACTGGATTTAGGTTCTTCAAATTCAAAATAGCTAGAAAAGTTAGAGTTACAGACAAGCCTGCAAAGTATTACAGATTCCTCAGCACGGTTAAAATGATAGACAAAAGACTATTACATGTACATTCTGAGTTTCAAAAGCAAGTTGTGCTGTCAATTATGATCCAGTGAAAAATATCTTATATTTTGGATGATTATCTAAGGTGAGATTATGAAGAGAACCTTGAGAAAAGGATCTTGGCTGAAATAACTTTTTTATTGCATTATAAATTAAACACAAATATAATGTTAGGCAGCCAATAATAAGCTAATAAGCACCAAAATTTTTTCTAATAATCTCATACTTTATTGCTTTCATTTTTTCTTATCAGAATTAGTTTTTTGAGTTAATATTATGTCATCATTTTTTCTCCATATTTTCCTGTTGTTGTTGTTAGGTGCCTTGAGTCGGGATCTGACTCATAGGGACCCGACATACAGCAGGTGAAGCACTATTCTCAGTGCTTCTCTGCTGTTCATAGGATTTTCAATGGTGGATTGATTTTTGGGAGTGGGTTGCCAAGTCCTTCTCCCAAGGCTACAGTATCTGGTGTTCCCAGCCCCGACCATGCTTGGTTTACCAGACGTGATGGGATCAGATGCCAGAGGGCTATGGCTGCAGGCAATTCTCCTGCTGGTGAAATGAAAAAGATGAAGACCATTAAATAAATATTCTATTTTAGGTGAACATTGTAATGATTATACATTTAAAAAGCAAGCCAACTTCACTTTCTCTCCTAATTTAGTGGCTTAAGGCAAATAAACACCATTTGACAATATACAGACCAAATATGTTTTGCTTTCTCAATGACTGTAGCAATGACTGTAGCAAGCCATTTTCAGATTTACATTTGTGATGTCTCTTCAATTTATAAAGAGATGTACTTTTTGGCTCATTTCTACGAAATAGGAAAATACATGCATAGTCAGCCATTGAAAACCCTTTGAGGGTCGCTATGAGTAGGACACCCAACTCAACGGCACCTAACAACAACAACAAATAGGAAAATAAAATCTCAACTTTACTTGCTCAGTTATTTCCTAAGGCAAATGTAGATTATTGTAGAGTCCTAGGGTTTTGTACTTATTTTGGTTGGTGGGATTTAAATTTCTAGATTATTCAAAATAGTTAGCATTTTGTGGGTAAAAATTTTCCCAATTGGCCTATGGGCTATAGTTAGATTTATAAATGATATTTCTCAGTTGAGGCAGCAACTATTATCACTTCCAGCTCTTACTCCTTTTTTCACTCTGTTCTCTTCACAGATATTCTGACTCTTGTCCTCTGTCCTCCAAATTCTTGCCTGGAGTGCCATTGCCATCTGTGTATCTCATGAGTTCTCAAATCTTCATCTCTTCAGTTTTTACTTAGACATAAGCATTAAGTGAAATCCTTTCAAACTGGCACAGTTTTCTTAAAACCCACATTTTGCTTTCTTAGAAGTTAAGATAAAAAAATGCTAGATTAACAATGAAATGGTTCAACTCCAGGCTTGGCTCTGCATGAGCCATAAAAGTTTAAACAGAACATAAAATGAAATGATGCCCATCATTTCTTGGGCTTCATAATTTTTGGCCATCTAATTTGCTCACCTTACTATAAAAGTAGCATTAAGATAAAATTTGTAGTAAGAACACTTATGTCTAAGCAGTTCTTCCTGTTCCTTGAGTTTCTGCATTGCTTGGTTATTGCTCATGGTGACTATAGCCTGGCTGCTTTTGTTGTGGTGGTGGTGGTAAGTTTTTGTGTCTATTTAAATTTAGACTTTCTTCTTGGATTTTAATCAACTTGACTTTCTTTGTTTTTCCAAATATTTTTAGCATATATCAATTTTACAAATAATGAGTCTCGTGACATTTTCATATAAAGTTCCAATGTATTTTGATCATATTGACCCTCTCATTACAATTTTTCTCTACTTTGCCACTCCTCCTTGTTCACTTACTCTTCCTAAATAGTCCCTTTTCTATTTCCATATTTTTGAACATAGATTCTACATATGTAGAAAACATATTTATCCTCTGATTCTGTCTTACTTCACTTAAACTGAAAATAGAACTATGATATGATTCAGCAATACCATTCCTGAGTAGATCCCATAAGGATTCAAAGTCACAATACAGTGGACATACCTGAATACTCATGTTCATTGTGACACTGTGTAAATATTCAACATATGGAATCAGCCCAGATGCCCATCAATGGATAAATGGATAAAGAAAATGTGGTATTATACACAATGTAGTATTTTTTAGCCATAAAATAATTAAATCATGTAATTTGCAAGAAAATGAAAGAAACTGGAGGTCAGCATGCTAAGCAAAATAAGCTAGACTGTCTAGTTTTGAAATTCTCTGCTACCCATAATGATAAATTCCTTAACTCCCAACTTACAGCTGACTCCTGGCCCTAAGGCTTTTTGTCATTCCTTGGGGTTTCATATTTACTATACGTAAGATTTGAGTGGGCCTGCAGCCATACCAATGTGGTATCTAATCTGGTCAGATCTTGAAAGCTAAGCAGGGTCGGACAAGGCTAGTACTTGGGTGGGAGATGATTTTGTAAGGCCAGGTGCTCTAGACTTGGGAGACAGATCAAACAACCCACTCCCCAAAAACAATCAGTAGTTGAAAATCCTATGAATAGCATGGAAGCACTGACAATAATGTTTCATCTGTTGTACATAGGCTTGCTATGAGTCAGACGCTGACTTGAGGGCACCTAACAACAACAATAACGTTTGAATGTTTAAATTGAAAAGTCTTTCTAATTCTGAATTTATATGCTATATTTGTCTTTTGACATACAGTGAAAATTATTGCTACATGCATCTGGTGTAGTACTCTGAGGGAGTAACTTTCCAAACATGACTTGAGTCCTAAAGACACATACTTTAAGATAACAAGATAGGAAAAGTTTTTAAGAACACAATGACAGGGGAAGGGAATCATAGGAGTAGGTGCTATATGGAAAAAATATTTTTGAATAATATAGAAAAAGACTCTCAATCTCATTGGTAATCAAGGAATTGCAAACTTGACCCATATTGGGTACCATTATATCTCCCCTAGATTTTCTATTATTTATGTGCCTGATTATATCAAAAAAAGTGGAGAAACTATAGATTAAAGTTTCTGGTGAGGATGTAAAAATACATATAATTACCGTGTTGTTGTTAGGTGCCATGGAGTAGGTATCTGACTCATAACAACCCTACATACAAAAGGCAAAACTCTATTGTCAGTGCTTCTTTGCTATTCATAGGGTTTTCAATGGGGGATTGATTTGGGGGGTGGATAATTACCTTAATATTCATATATTCATAGCTTTAGCCTTTTGTTGTCAATCTTATGACAATATACCAACATATCAATGTTCCAGTCATAAGAAATTCTTCCACATTTGGTCCACAAGGTATAGAAAATGATATTCATAATAGAAATTTTTTTGTGAGTAGCAAAATTTATAAACATCCAAAATAAACATTGACAAGGAATGGACAAGTAAAGAGTAATATAAACAAGGAGCAGACAATTGCACAGAATTCAAAAGCTATGAATAAATTACAACTACTTGAAATAGCTTGTATAAATCATAAACTAGTATTAAGTTAGCAAAGCAATTGCCTCATTACTATCTATAATAAGACATATTTTAATAGTCAGAAGAAGTATATTATTGAATATTCATATAAATATAAGAATCACAGGTATGTAATATAAAATATGCAATACTATTGTGCCATTTTTAGAAGTAGGTAGTAATTGAGGAAGAAAATGCAGGTAATAGACAGTTATTTGGTAATATTATTGGTCCAGCAATGGGTTAGGAGCTCACTGTTTTATTATTCTTAATAACCTTCATATATGCTACATAAATCCATGGGACAGGGGTTTAGCTCAGTTGGTAGAGTACTCCTCTGTGCAGTCTGAGGCCCTGGGTTTGATCATTAGAACTTCAAAATGAGTGGACCTGGAAGCCCACTCCTGAAACAATCTTGAAAAGATTCAGCTATCAAAAACCCTATGAATCACAGAGAAGCACTGACAACAGTCCCGAGCATGGCAGTGTTGGGGAGTGTTTACTTCTATTGTACGTAGGTTCTGAACGAGTCGGACCCAACTTGATGGCACCTAACAATAACAACAACAGCAAAAATAACAATAACAACAATGCTATCAGTAATAAGCTTATAATTCAATGAAGTGATAGCTATAAAGTAGACTATGAACAAGTATTTACTAATTCAGCAGGTTAGACGTTTTCATCTTAGGGATTTTAAGTTTTATTCAATCATATTTTAATTTTGATCTACTTTCATTTATATTGACTAATAATATAGGATGTCTCACTAAACTTTTAATGAAGGTAAATATAAAATATTATTAATAAAAGAGTAGATTTTTCCAATTCAAAAAGGATCTGTTTTAAACTCTCTTTTTAAATTTCAGATATATTTAACAAGACAGCATTCATTTAACGTATGGTTCAGAGTAAGCCCTTTGCTGTCAATATGCCAAAATCAAGTGAAAAGCAGGATAGTTGAGAGCAGAATCATTTATCCTTTATTGCATATTAAGAAACTTTAAAGAAGGACTAGAAATTCTGACGGGGCCTTTAAATACTTGTAACTGACCAATGAGTAGAATATAAAAACATTAAGTACTTTGTTCAATAGCACCAAAAGAACTCAAGTGGCTGAGCAGTTACTGAATGCTTGATAGGTCAGATAGCATTCATTGTCACCTTATAAGATCCACTTAGATTTTCAGAAAAGAATCTATGTGAACACTTGCCATTGAACACATTACAGGAGAATCTATATCAGACTGTAATGATTGCCACTAGATGTACTTACTAATAATCCCCATTATGAAGCATATCACCACTCAAGAATCCATGCTGTGTGATATATTCACTTCTGTTACTTTCCTTTCAGATCTGTGTGAATAAGCAGAACATAAAACTGGGAAGCAATTCATAGTCCAGAGATTAAAAACATTCAGACCAAAAGAGCACAAAAAATAAATTTCATAGACCCACATCTCAAATAAATCTTAACCCATATACAAAATATTATATCTGCTATTCTCTGAGTTCTCATAAAGTTACTACTATAAGCTTATGATCTTTTGACATTTCACTTTCTCATGACTTTTGTGATAAGTTCCCTCATCACTGCTCTTAGGGATGTGTCTTGGGGACAGGGAAGTCCATCTATTTTTATAATTTTCCCTTAAGCTCAGCACCATGCCCCACTAATTGGGGAACTATGACACATAAATATAACCTTTCTCCATGAACTTCCACCCTTTCTTCAAAGCAGCTTTCCCAAAGGTCAAAGGTAAGAGACTGAAGGCACCTAGAAGATGGTGCAGTCTTGCCCTGCATCCTTACTCTGGTGCTAATGGACTTCTCCTGCAAGAGAAGAGCAGATGACCTCTGCTCATCAGAGGGGCTGACACACTCTTATTTCCCTATCCTTAAACATGCTGAAATATTCTGCTGGAAAATACATAGATTTACTTCTGACTCTTAATTGTCATGAAGTTAAAATGAAAAAAAAACACACAAAAATAAATCAAAAGAGGATATAGATGTCTCTATATGTTTCTCGCTGCTCTGATGTAAACAATGAAGATCCGGAATGAAGGTGTCATCAAGCCCTTACACTTAAGCCTGTTATTCTTCCTGACAGTCCAAAAACACAGCTGTTCTAGTCTACAATCCTCACCTCCTTAGTATCCACCAGAATCAGCTCTGGGGCCCCAAAGTCTGCTAAAGAAGGAGAAATCTGTTGTCCTGTTATATTCTCTTATAATTGAGGTCAGTAAACTTTTCTGGACAGAACATATGGTTTCTGTCATGACTGATTAACTTGGTCATTATAGTGGGAAAACAGCCACAATCAATACTGAAATGATAAATGTGGCTGTGTTCAAATAAAACTTTATGTTTGGGCACAAATGTGAATTTCATTTAATTTTCACCTGACAAGTATATATCTTGTTTTAACCACTCAAAAATGTATATATTATTTTTGGGTATCAGGCATACAGAAATATGTAGTGAGCTTATCTTATATCATTGCTAAAATATTCACTGCCAATGACAGTTAAAGCATATGGTAATATAGTCAACTTAATGGAAAATGTTGTTGGTTTTTATAATCTAATCTAAAACAAAGTAAATTCATTCTTTTGCATATTCATATATGTATGTAATGGACTTTCAACTAACATACTTGACCTTTTGAAAATTATTGAATTTACTTACTATCAGTCAAATAAAACATAAAGGCAAATTTAACAAGCCCTCTTTAGGGAAAAACAATTGAAACTAGCAATTTTCTTTCAGGTACCTGGGTAATGTCTTTTGATTTATAAATATCCTTAACTAATGCTCAGCGAGGAATGATGCACAGGTGTGGTGACTAGTCATAACTTCTGAGAATTTAAATAATTTTCTATCTATGTTATAAATCTAGTCACTTCTTTTAGAAGCACATACAAAATAAATCTCAGAATTAATGTGCTACATCTATATTCAGAAATCCAGTTTCATAGAGATACCTCTGAACACCTAAGTAATGGACAAAGTGTTGGATAATTATGACACTGCTGGGTCCTGGTAAGTGTTCTCCTTGTTAACATTCAGCTGTCTTGAAGGAAATTCATAGGTCTGGCTCAACAATACCCATGTTAAGTTCATTTTTCCTGAATATATTTCTTCAATATTTGACTTTATGTATTTTTGTGTTTTAAAGTTCCTCTACAAGTACCAGTGATGCAAATATTGTTTACTACCTTCACAGATTTAAACGGCTCCCCAGTGTCATTCTGTAAGTTCCAGTTAAATCAGTGGGCATCATTTCTTAATATTTTCCAAAGAAGAAGCTGTGCTTTATTCTGAAGGGATTTATTTAGTTTCTTTTGTCTGCCCTGAGTATTCTTAAGCCTTCCATATACCTTTACTTATTTGTTTCTAATTGTCTCTTGTCACACCATCTGAGTATGAATAGTGATTAGTATGCCTTTTCCTCCAACAACATCTCTGCCATCCAACACACTGATTTCCACTGACTTCTTTTTTTTCTTCTATAGACCATTTCTATCCTCAACTGAAAAGGTGCACCATCATAGTAAGCCATGCTTCAACTGAACCCAATTACTCCCACTGTGTGAAGCAAAGTGGGCCTGAAAATCCCTTGTGAAATAGGCAACATATGGTTGCTACCATCAACGCAGCTGGAACATCTGTGCATGAATGCACGCTGTGTGTATATTACTTTAGCAGCACATTCTTATTTGAGTCTAGAGAGGATGTTCAGAGGACTGAGGCTTACAGATAATATAACAAAGAAATAGGAAGTATGGTTGAGAGATGTGTTTTCCTATGACTACACCATCTCTGTTCTGCTTTCTTGGTAGGATGGAGCTAACCACAATTACCCATTTAAAAATTGTCCATCTCATATCTGAAAAAATTTTCATGAATGAATTGGAAATAGTAGAGAATATAATACCAATCTTTGATTTACCATGTATCAATTTACTAGCATATTAACAAAAATTTAAACAATGACAATACAACAATAACTATAGCTACATAGACTCATTACTTTCCTAAAGTCTTTACATGAATCCTACTATCTAATACTCCAAAAATACCATCTGATAAGATCTATTATTACATATATTTTGGCATGAGCAAGCAGAGACACAGTGTGTTAAACTTCGTAAGGGGCAAGAACAGGTGATGATTCCATGTGATTTGACTTTTATTACCCACATCCTCTATTTAATCAAGAACACTTATGAAGTAAGTGGTATCATACATTTTTGTACATAAAATTATTATAAAAATAATTTTGCTTCTGCTCTTGAAAAATATCTCAAAAATGAGTATAATTGAGATTGTATATTTGTACTTGTGTAATTCCTTAAGAGTTGGAAACTTTCCTGAGAAGGAAGCTGGAATTCTAGGGAAAGGACAGAATGGAGATAAAATCCAATAGGCATGGTATAGGAAGAAAATTATAATATTCCCTTTCTTTTTCCCACATCAACAAGTTTCAACTAACCAGGTGAATGTTCTCATCCTTGGCAAGGAAATAGCAATTTTCTCTGAGGGCAGACTCTGTAGGCATGTGGTTGCTGTTCTAAAGAACATATATGAATGATGTAAGAAAATAAATACAGCAAACAAATCCACAACACATTCAAACCTTTGTTGTTGTTGTTAGGTGCCATCCAGTTGGGTCCAACTCATGGTGACCCTCACAGGGTTTTCATTAGTTCATAGGGAATAAAAATTTTCTTTTAGACATTTTTGGTTGTTATAGATGACATGAAATTAACTACAGCTGTGGCATAGACAGGAGAATTTACAAGTTTTGCATATCATATTGACACAGAGCAGATTAAAGACAAATGACAAACTTTCATTAGTACTGAATATAGAAAAAGAACCAAAGTTCAAGGTCTGAACTTATAAAGGATAAACAGACTGAATGATCACAGAAGAAACTAAAGAGAACATTCCAGCCATTCTAAAGAAATATGCTTCAACAATTAAAGAGTTATAGCCTAATACTATGTAAATACAGTTAGAAGAGGAAAGAGATTGAACTAAGACACCAATGATTTATGGAGGGATAAAGTTTTCTAGAAAAATATTTACAAAGTGTTTTACAATCCTCCCTTACAGTATGCATTGTTATTTTTTTCTAATGTGGATATCATGACTCTTTCTATATAACATAGATGTATTATATAATTGTTTCTTGTCAAAATGTCTACATCACCTTCAAATGTATGTGTATTAGATATGTTGTTGTTGTTAGGTGCCGTCGAGTCAGTATCTGACTTATAGCAACCCTCTGTACAATGGGAAACACTATTGTCAGTGCTTCTCTGCTGTGCATAGGGTTTTCAATGGCAGATTGATTTTTGGGAGGGGCTTGCCAGGTCCCTCTCCCAAGCCTACAGCTTATGTTGTTCCCAGGCGGTCTCCCATCCAGGTACTAACCAGGCCCAACCCTGCTTAGTTTCCGAGATCTGATGGGATTGGATGCCACAGAGCTATGGCTGCAGGCTTGTATTAGATATAGATCAATAAATAAAATACAGTAAATAGAGAAAAAAATTAGCATAATCCTAGGATAAGGGTGCAAACTCTAATAGTAAAGCATCTTGACCCATTCCTCTTCATAATTATGTACTTATGGGTAAGTGATTTAACTTCTCTGTCCTTCATTTCCATCATCAAATATTATCTATATAATAAGGAAAAAACTATTGCCTAACATATAGTGTTATGACAATTAAATTAAACTATGAAAAGTAGGATTTATGATACATATTTGTGATATATCTCTTTTGAGGTGCATATGGACATTTAAATTAAATTAATTGTTACATATAATTAATATCATAGCATGTGCATATCCACATGCATTGCATATGTATTGATTATGAAATATGTGTGTAAATTTTATGCTTTTGTGTGTGTGTGCCAAGCTGATGCAGATGAAGAAAGTATAATCTCACTTAAGAATTATTCTTCCACAAATAGAAAAAATATTTTAAGCTATACTTTTATGCTCATCTCTGAACTTTCAAAATTGCAAAGTAGGTCAAAACTTACCTTTGCTCAATTTGTTTCTAGCCAGGAGTGCAGATAAATAAACAATAGTATATTTGCTTTCTCTTTAACTAGTGAGGAAGGTTTGATTGTTTCCTGAAGAGATAAAGTTCCCAGACCAATGAATGGTAAAAATATTCCAACCATGTAGTAATTTAAATAATCCATCAAAGCATCACCACTTCACAACTGTGATTTCTCTGTATGGTTGTAGAATTACAGGACATGTGTTGCTTTTATACTCTGAAATGAACATTGTTATTGGGATGAATAAGTGATCATAATTATGAATCAATTTCAATAATATTTTAGTAATTTCAGTCAAAATTAATGTAAGAATGTTCTTCACAGGTTAATTTAAATTTTAAGTTTTAAACATAAAGAATAGCATTAGGCTAATAATCAGTATCATGAGATATGAAAGTTAATTTAGAAAAGAATCTTAATCTATTTCTACCCATAAATATTATCAGAGTTTGTTGGTATAACTTGGTTACTACTTGGTTACATAGTTTTGTTTTTTTGCTTATGTCTTTCATAAAGTAATCTATAATCATGTCATTCATGAAATATAGATCAAGAGAGAAATATTTCTCCAGTTTGAGATCCTCCTGCTTGTGCTTCCCAAGTGCTAGGATTACAGGTGTGGACCACTATATCCAGCTCCTTGAAACTTTAATACATTTAAAGATAAGGATTGTTTTTCATCTCTTTATTTTCTAAAGGTATAAAAATTCTACCTTATGGGAATAAAGTAATTAACAAATACTATTGCATGAATGAATATGTTCATGCTAGAAAAAACGCAATCACAAAGAATATAAGCCACTTGTGGCAATGTAAATCCAATTAGTTGAAAACAAATGATCAAGTAGATATTTCTATATTTTATTGAGACTGGAACGTGCTCTGAAAGGCGTTTCTCTGAAAACTGTTCAACAAGACAATGTATGGTTGACTTAGTTTGTCTTCAGATTTCAGGTTTTGACATTCAGGTTTAGTTTCCCCCATGGCATTACTCCTGTCTCCAAATACCACCTACCTGCAGTACCAGAAAGAACCTCACTAACAAATTTTATTAGTCTTAGCTCATCAATCTTAACTAGATTCAATTTACAATGATGTTAGAATGAAAAATATTTAAATTTCTCATGCTCTCATGCGTGCTCTATTCATGCATCCTAAAAAGCTACATGTGGCTGTTTTAAGAGAAGTTGGAGAAATTCCATGTGGGCAGGTAAATGTTAGTCTCACTAGACTAAGAACTCCTTACAGGCAAGCCCTTTATCACCATGACTGTAATTACCCCAGACTCATGTAATTTATGGTTAGGATTTGATAAATATTTCTAACTAATTAAATAATTTTAAATCTTTCTAATATAAAATGTGAGGTGGAAAACATGGTGAATGCTGCTGCTAAGTGCTGTTCAATGGAAAGGCAAGGCTCTCCAATACTAGAAAGCGTAAGCAGAGTATGGAAACATTAATAATGTATGACGAATTTCAGCTAGTTTGGTGCTGTCAGTCAGGTATAAGCTATGCTTGAGAAAAGGTATGCTTTAAAGTGGTCATAAATTGTGGATTCCAAACAATGCTTCCGGTACAGCAACTTTTGCCAAGTACACAGTACAGTGTGTCCTCATCGACCTTATTTGCCAGATCTGGCACTGTAGGACTTCTGGCTCTGCCTTTAGGTCAACATGACCATGAAAGGTAAACATTTTAAAGATTCAGAACCTCAAGGTATCCACAAGAGCACAACTAAAGACATTCATGGAAAAGGACGTCTAACACTACTTTAGAAAGTGGCAAGAAAGACAGGATAAGTGTGTTAGAAACCTAGGGAAGTATTTTAAGAGAGATTAATGGCAATATATCTTTCACTGTAATAATTATTTTTATTTAAACATTCACTGTATTTTTGGATCACTTTTAGAAAATAAACAGTAAGTAGTCTCTACACTACTTTATGACTACTTCAATTTTGTGACTGTCATTATTTCAGCCCAAAATTGGCACTATCTATACTGGTTTTAATTAGAATACTAAAAAATGAAAAAAGACTTAGTTTCAGAAATAGTTTATGGGTAATGCTTAGAGATACCTCACTTGTGATCTGATTTACATTCAAATAAATGACTTAAAAATGAAAACTATGTTGCATTGCCCTTAGCTAATATTGTTATGCTAATCCATAATATGCATTATACATTCAGGAGATTAAATGATCAAAAGTAGTTGCATATTTGTCTCCTGATTTTTTTGCCAACTTTTAAAACCAGGAAAGATAAATTTTAGATGTATATTTTTAACTGCAGTTAATGTACCCAACAGCAAAGTAAGGAAGCACAGATGTTTCAAGAGATTCACACAAGCAGTTACACACAACTTTCATAGTAATACACATCAAAGAGTAAATGGATTTGGAAGTTAAATTTAGAGGATGCAGGCAATCATCTGAATATAGCTTTTTATTAATATTTTTATTACACCTTATTTTAAAATATATTCAATTTACCTAAAATAATGTAGAAAAATCCTTCAAGGGAATATTTTAAAAATTCTTGAGTGTGTTTGAAATTAATCTTATAAGAAATAGTAAATTAACATGTGTGGAAATTGGGGGCAAAAAAGAGTATGAAAGTAAAAGGGGGACTACTAGGGATGTGAAGGGAAAAAGGAGACAAGAGATTAGGGATAAGAAAGGGTAGTGAGGGTGTGAATATAATCGAAGGACATTCTGTGTATGGTTGAAAATGTCATAATGGAACCCATTTCTGTTCCAAGGTAAGATGGCAGATAAGAACCAGCCTCCATGTGACTTTGTGAGTGAAAAGAGTCAGTATAATAAAGGAAAAAGTTTATACAAACAACAGAAAAAGAGTAAGAGCAGCAGGAATCACAAAGAGGTGAAAGGACAGCTGAAAAATAAGAAGAAACAATGGGATATGCAGCAAAAACCAGGAAACAGTCCATAATTCCATTTGCAGCCCTTTGCAGGGGAGGAAAAACCAAAACTCCATCTCGAAGTTAAGTCAGGTGACCTGGAACAAACAATCTTGCATTCCTATTCACAGGACCTGTGCCCAGTTCTCATATTCCTTAAACTCAGTGGGGAAATTTGGTATGACAGTGACTCTTTCTTGTGGCAGGCCAGAATTGGAGCACAAAAACAAATCCATTTATTTGTCACTCATGTCTCAGAGTGTTATAGCTAGAAGCTGTCTTGGTAGGGGTCCTGTTGCTTGAGACTAAGTTACTCTTGTTGTTGTGTGCATGGAGTCAGATCCAATGCAAAGTAACCCTAAGTACAAAAGAATGAAACACTACAAAACACTGCCATCTACATAATTTTTTAATATTTAAGCCTAATGTTGCAGGCACTATGCTTTTTTTTCCTCGTTTTGAGTCATGCCACATCAGCAAAAGGAGGTCCCAAGAGATTTATTCTGAAGTCTTTGAGGTCCAGGGTTTGATTCCCAGCACTACAAAAATGGGAAAAGGAGGAGACAATCCACTCCCAAGGCAATCCTGAAACAATCAGCCATGAAAACCCTATGAGGGTCATTGTGAGTCAGACTCCATGGCACCTAACAACAACTACTACTTTGAGGAGACAGCTCTTCCACAGTCATTTCTTGAGTGCCTTCCAGCCTGGACTCATTTTCCAGCACTATAGTCAATAGTTCTTTTCTGCTATTCACAGGGTTTTCAATGACTAATTGTTTTGGGAGTGGGCTTCCGGGTAATTTTCCCTGGTCTGTCTTAGTCTGGAAGCTCAGCTAAAACCTGTCTACTGGTATCTACAATCCGAGTGGCATAGGTTTCATCATCACACCAACCCATATGCCCTCATAGCATGATGAGCTGAAAGACACATGGGGAAAGCTACTCGACCTAAAAACAAGGAAAAAAACATCAGTTAGTGAGTCTGGGGAGGACTTATCACAGTGTCTGGGTCAGAGCTGGTTGGGACAAGTAGATGTGGATAGGAGTATGATCAGACATGGACACATTGAGAAGTTTAGGCAGCAGGGGGATTGGGCTATGAAGGCTGAAGTGTTGAGCAACCTCAGCTGCTGATGATAATAGTGGAGATTGATAGCTCATAGCCAGTGGACTATTCAGCCTCTGAAGCTTTCTGTACCACTTGTGTTTTGCTGCTGGTGAGACTTAGAACTCTGAGCCCATATCCAGTGGTGCGTGCAGCTTCTGCAGCCTACTCCCTCTCGGGAGGGATCTGTTAGGTGGAATCTAAAAACATTGAGACCAACAGGTAGAGTCCTAGGTTCCCTCCATTCTTCCTCTCCAGTGCAGACATCAGTGACAGGTTTCTTTTCCCACTCTCTGACACACTCAGGGGACATTCCTTACCTTGGATATCAAAAGCCCCAGCATGCACCAGCCAGGATAGAGGTGTCTCTGGGGAAAATGAGAAATTATCCACCCCATAGTCTACAAGGTTCAGTGTGTCCAATAGTGACTCCTCGTGTGCAAAAAAGTGATGCTTCTAAAGTGAATGTAATCCTGATCAACTGACCCTTGTCTAGTTTGGTCCTCAGCAGATATGCAGCACTAGATTGAATGGTAGTAAAGATAAAAAGACTCCAGCTTCAAACTACCACCACCTCCACCTGGGAGATTCCAATATTAGAGGAAAGAAGTCTCTCTGGTTTTGGTCAATTTTTAAAAACAATTTTTTCCTTTTTCCCTCCTTTTTTCTTTCTATTATGTTTAATGTTTTTCCTAACATTGTTTTCACTAAAAACTGTTATTTTAAAATTTTTATTCCTCTACTTAACTTTATCTAATTCTGTGTAGTTTTCTTCATTGTGTAATCAGATATTTTCATCTCTTGCTATTTTCTCTCCCTGTTTCTCAGATTCTTTTCCTTTTTTCTTCTCTTATTTAATCTTCCATATTCTTTCTTTTTACCTTTTCACTTCACTCTTTATCTCATTCACTTATTGTTATTATTATTTCACATTATTTAGTTTTTAAATTTGTAGCTCACTCTATACTTTTTATGCCATTTTCTTTTCTATGATTATTAGTGACGTAGAAATTGGTTTTAGTTGATTCTAATTGCATTCATAGATTTGATTTGGTTTGTTATTATTGCTTTAGGGAGGTTTCTTTTCTCCTCTTTGAGTGACACTGGGTATCAAGCTCTCAAGAGAAAGATGCTCACTAAGAAGACCCTGAAATAAAACTAGAGGAGATATCCATCCCAACAGATTTGAAAAGCACAACTTAGAAACAAAACAACAATAGAAGACATGAAAAGAGAAAGCAGCAGGACTTCTCCAAAAGATCGTAACTTCTCAATATCCAAATGCAAAGATTCTGAAATAGTTGAAATGATGAACAAAGAATTCAAAAGTCTAGTTTTAAAAATGACCAGTGATGACAAAGAGGATATAAAAAAGTAGTTGAATAAAGTAAAGAAGTCAAATTGGGACCTGGTCAAAAAAGTCAACTACATGGATGAAAACTCTGCAAGAAAACTGAGATTTGGGGAAAAAATACAGTGTAGTAATGTTGGAAATAGAAAACTCAATTATTATACCAATAGACCAGATCAAGAAGGAGAAAACATTTTCAGGGTTAATTACAAGATCAAGTTAATATTAAATTAAGACAACAATAAAGAAATTATTCATAAAAAGTATAACAAAAGTTTCCCAAATCTAAGATATGAATATCCAAGCATAAGAAGAATTTACAACCCCAGATAGACATGATCAGGAAAGAACTTCTCCACAACACCTTACAGATAAAATGCCAAGAGAATGGAAAAAGGAAACAATATTAAAAGCTTCAAGAGAGAAAGACCAAGGCATTTATAAGAAAAAATATCTGAATAACATCAGATTTCTGTGGAATGATAAGTTTCATGGCCTTAGAGTAAGTAACTCCCAATGAAAATTGCTATACCAGCAAATTATCTTTAAAATTGGTGGAGAAATAAAGATCTTCTAAGGTAAGCACAAATTAAGCCATTCCTGAACACTAAGCCAGCACTGCAGGAAAAACTTAAAGGAATCCTACTTTCAGAGAAGGGAGAAAAATCATAAACACAAGAGCTCAGAAAAGATAAATTTCACAGGAGGAGTAGAAGAACATATGACAATTAGGAAAGAATAAAACATGTGCAGCTCAGTAAGCCAGAAAACCTATAGGGTGAATAAGGGAGAAAGAAAGGAAAAAATATGTGAACCAACTAGGAAAATAGCAGGTACACTTACAAGAATCAGCAAATACCTCTCAACATTAACCCTAGATGTAAACAGACTTAACTCTGTAATTAAAATTGGCAGATAGGAGTAGCTACAATTATTTCTGATACAGTAAGTTTCAAGCCAAAATTAGAAGAGATATATAAGGCTAGTACACACTAGTAATAATAAAGGGAAAAAAATCTATCTAGAAGATACAACAATTGTAAATGTATACTCACAGAACATTAAGGCTACAGAATGAACCTGAACATGAATGTCAAAATTGTTCCTGTTAAATCATTAAAAACAATTCTGAACATGAACATAAACTCAGTGGTTTGGTTCCCATGTATAGATAGCAGGGCTTCAAACTGAACCTGAACTCAAATATTCAACTGGCCTGGGTTCAAACATTATTAAAAATTTCTCTGAAGTTTTTCAGGCTTGGATTCAGAAAATAAATGTAAATGCTTAAACTGGAATGGGTTCGGTGTTTGGATTTGATTTGAATCCCTGTTGAATATTTGTGCACCCAGTTTTATAAAACACTACTGGAGATAAAGGGACAGATAGGTCCAAACATAATAAGAACAGGTGAGTTCAAATCCAAACTCTCACAAATATACAGACCATCTAGACAAGGAAACTGCAGAAATAAACTGTCCCTTAGATCAAATGAACTTAACAGACATCTACATCCTTGAAGATATAAACAAAATTGGCCACCCTTAGCCAAACTAACCAAAGAAACAGACAATACAGAAATTCATAAAATTAGAGATTGAAAAGTAAACATTAAAACAGAATACCAACAAAAGCCAGAGACTTGGGAAATACTCTGAATACTTTTGTTTGTTTCAATAAATTGGAAAATCTAAAAGAAATGGATAAATTATCAGAAATATATGATCTACCAAAATTAAATCAAGATAATATAAGTAACGGAAACAGATACATAATGTTATGAGACTGAAGCATTAATAGTCTCTCAACAAAGAAAAACCCCAAGACTGCATGGTTTCACTGTCCTAAGATGTGTATATATTTTTCGTGAGTACATGTGCATGCATACACACACACACACACACACACACACACACACACACACACATAGAGTCGATACTTTGGTACTCAACCATAATCTGTTCTAGAAAGTTAAACGCTGGCCACTTTGAGTGCCGAGCACTTTTTTCCAAAAGAAATAATGTAAATGTATTCATTGACTCCAGCATCATACTGAGTGGCTAATTCAGACACATGTATATCACTTACAGATTGAACAATAAGTTCTTTTTAAAATTCAATTGTTCTTACTGTTTTTCTCTTTCTTTCAGCTTTAGTGCTAGAAAGTTTCTGAGGTTCCATGGTGAATATGTGACATATATATATATTAAATAAGTGAAAATATGAGATCATGAATACAATACCAGGGAAGGTCTTCTACTTCTTGAAATCAAAGCTTTTCTCTTTGTTTCACCTAGAAGTGTCATAAATAAGTGTGATGTCTCATACACAGGTTTTAACATCTAAATCAACTTCTGAGAGAGTGGCCAAGCACTGAACCAGAATTTTCTTAAAAATATTGAATGAGGACAAAACTGTTGGAACATGAAGCAGTTTGAGTGCCAAGGTACACACACACACACACACACACACACACACACACACACACACACACACACGTATGTACATGTTTGTATGACATGATAGGGTCCTAATTGGAAAGAAGTGGACTACCAGGAAAAAGGTTGGGTAACAGCAGGTAATGAGGGGATAAATATGATCAAAGTACATTATATACATAAAAAATGTTGTTTTGCTTAGTAAATATACACTACAAATTTTATTTGTAAAATTAATATATCTTAACAATGATAAAGATATTTATAAATGACTAAGAACCTGAGTCAGTCTGGGTATGGTGGCATACACAGATAATCCCAATACTTGGGAGGCTGAGGCAGGAAGATCATGAGTTTGTCACTCTCCTGGGATACATAGCATGTTCCAGGCCAGCTTGTGCAACATAGTGAGATCATCACCAAAGTCATTGGCACTGATTGATGCAGAAGAACATGCATATATGAAGAATTTATTTAAATTTTTCTTTAAATAGAATGCACTTTGTATATTGTGATACAGATGAGAGAGATTATTACAATGCTAATATCATATAATGAAATTTAGCTCAGTTGGTAGAGTGATGCTCTGTACCTTCTGAGGACCCGGGTTTGATCCCCAAGACCACAAAAATGGAAGAAGAATATGGCAGTCTACTCCTGAAATAATCCTGAAGCAATCAGCCATTGAAAACCCTCTGAGGGTCGCTATGAATCAAATATATGACTCAAGGGCATCTAACAATAACAGTATCATACAATATTGACACGTAATTGTGTTCACAAAATATACCTGCACAAACATTTGTTTATTATACAAAAATGAAATGTTGCACTTAACAAAAATTATAAAATCAGATGATCTTTCATTTTTCCACTAAAAATCCAGGCTTTAAAAAACATATCAAAGAAAAATTAACATAAATTCAAAAGTAATTTGTTTTTGAAATAAGTAGTTATAATTAAGTAACCAATAAAGATGAAATATATGCATTAGTTCTTCAGGACAAATTCATAGAATAATTATGATAAAATGTTACTCTGCAGCCTTTCTTATCAGGGAGGAAAATATATCATTTAAAGCAAATAAATCAGTGAAGTATACTAAAGTAGAAAAGCTGTTGCAATTCTACACATGCTGTTACTGGTGGAGAATGACAAATCAGAGATTTAAGTGACAGGTCCTTTAAATAGCATGATTCACATGGGCAGGATCAAAATGCCTTTGGAGTTGCAGAACAAGGACAGGAATCACTGAAAATAGGACTTCCTACAAACAGTTACACATGGTGCATTTGTATGTGCATAAAAGTATATCTGTAATTGACATTTTATATATTATTAATTCCTATTTCTCTAAGTGAATTACCTTTTCTTATATAAAGCTTCTTTAAGGATTCAGTAACATCTGTAAATAATCCTTTATATAAGATTTTAATCCATAATTAAACTAGTGTTACATATTTAGGAAAAAAATCATTCAGAAGTAAGTATTGGGGTGATATTAAATCATTTGAAGCAAAGCTTCAAAATAGAAATAAATAATGCCCTAATGCGATTTCTTTTGATAAAGGTGACTTTCAGTAGCAAAAATTCTATATGCTATAGAATGTGGCCAATATAGCCATTGAATCAAATAGAGTGTGGAGATGTGAAGGAAATACTATTGATTTTAAGCATTATTTGAACGAGCAAACAGATTTAAAATGACCTTCCACTGTGATAACAATATCTATAATTTGAACAGAGTTTGTAGAGAAAATATGTTGCAAGGTCTGAAGTAAGATAAATGGCAATTTATGGAGGTCAGCTGGACAATTTCAGATCAAAATAGTTGATATTGCTGCAAAAAATAAAAAATATCAGCACAATTTCTAGAAAATCACAATTTAAGGATACTTTAATTTTGAAGGAATTGTTTTACCAGTCACTTTAGAATTGCTTTATCTATAAACCAAAACTTACAACTTTGCCTTTTGATACTTTCAGTCATGTTCACAGCTATAGAAATATATTGAGCCTTAAAAATATATCTAGAAGAATGTGAGTTCAAGTTAGAGAAAAGATATTATATAATGAACTTTAAGTCTCAGATCATCTAAATTTTTTAAAAAGAGAAATAATAATAATGTATATGTTTTAAAAATATTTACAAATTATTCTTTTATATATCCCAACAGATATTTTATGAATAACCTGGTGTTGTTCTTAAAGATTCAGTCTAGTAAAGATTCATTTCTGTTTTCCTTGTATCAAGAGTTAGGTGCCATACCCATGGTTTCAGCTCCAGACTCAAGTTTATTTTAAAGACAAAACTAGCTTAAAATAATCCAACATTTCCCATATTTGTTTAATATTCTAAGCTCAAAGAGCTTAATAAAAAGCAGTATGAAAAACTTCAGAGACTATATGCTTTCTTCTACTGTCTTATAATAATTTAAAAATACTAAATAGAAATAGACAAAGTAAATCTTTCTAAAAAACAAAGCTTATTTAGAGTGTAGCCATAGCTCTTCTAAAGTTTCACTGAGAATTTGTTTTCTTCTAACCCAGCAGTTCATCCATCCAGAAAAAAATTATCTTTCAAACCAAATTCTACCTGGACCCGTCAGGAATTTTTAATGTCTCATATATTTGCTTCATTCCTTCAGATTCCATCTGCTCAAAATTCCACTCCTCTAGTAGCAGTTTGAAAACATGTTTTCTGGATACACAAAATTATTTTGCTGTGCTCTTAATCAGCAGCCAGTTTAAGCACTGTGTATTCTTGTTCTTGTTAATCTGGTTTACAGGCAAAACATAATCTAATTTTAAAAGACCTGAGCAAAATATTTTAAGTATTTTGTGAGGATTGAGATTTACTTAGAATCTTCTTTTTTGAATCATTTGGAGCTTAAAGTTACAGTAGTTTCAGTTACTGGAATTTGTTTAATGATAATTTTCCTAACAGAAAATTTGAAATTATTTCTATAAATCACTGCAAATCTTAAGTCCACTCATTTGCTTTACCAACTTGTTACCTATTTAACCATTAATCTGTTCCAAGAAGAAAAGCAGAAGTTATTAATTAGGATTAAAACTTACATGTGAAAATATTCCTTTTTCCTATTTTATGTGTGTCAGAATGTGAGAAGGTAGAAGCAGAAAACAGAACGTCTAAAATACTTTTACAAGTAATAACATTGTAAAACATATAGGCAGATTTATACCTTTGTCATTCTTAATGAGGTTATACATACCTATATTATTATGCCTGCAGCCCTACCACTTTGGCATCGGATCCCTTCAGGTCATGGAAGCTAAGCAGGTCTGGTCAGTACTTGGATGGGAGACCACCTGTGAGCACCAGATGCTGTAGGCTTGAGAGAAAAACCTGGCAACCCACTCACAAAAAACAGTCACCCATTGAAAACCCTATGAATGGCAGACAAACACTGATATACTGCTGAGCATAGCACAGTGTCAAGGAGTGTTTCATCTGTTGTAGGTAGGGTCATTATGAGTTTGACTGACTGGAGGGCACCTAACAACAACAACATATTATTATTATTTATTATACTGGAACCATTTGAGAGGTAGATGATGATACCACTTGTTGTTGTTAAGTGCCATGGAGTCGGTATCCGACTCATAGCGACCCTCATAGGGTTTTCAATGGCTGACTGTTTCGGGATTGCCTTGGGAGTGGATTGCCAGGTCCTTCTCCCACTTTTGCGGTACTGGGAATTGAACTCAGGACCTCAGAGACTGCAGTGCAGCGCTCTACCAACTAAGCCAAATCCCAGCCCCTATGATACCACTAGTGTAGTTATTTACAAGATGCAAGACCAAAATCCAAAGGGGAGGCAGGAGACTGAGCATTAATATTATTTTCCCATAGTTAACTCTTTATCAATAATTATTAAAAAATGTCATTAGCAAAAATTATTGATAAGTATTATCTTATATCCAATCCCCATCATAAAGTACTTTAAGGTGTGCTTCTTAAGAACAAAGTCATTTCTTTCTATAATTCCATTAAGGAAGTTTGCCACGAATTAACATAATCATGTTATCAACATTGTGTATGCCCGCACTGCCATTTGTCCAATAAATGCCATCTATAACTTCCTTATTGCTGTTCTAGCATCTGCTCTAGGCCAATTTATTGCATTTGTTTGCCATATTGTGGTATTTTCCTTTATTTTGGAACACCACTTCAATCTTCCTTTGTCATTCTTGACCTAGACATTTTTGTAACCTCAATTTGAGTTATTGTAGATTCTCTTATTATAAATTTCAGGTTATGATTTTATAGCAATTATTGAATGAAAAGCATCTATTACATAATCTGAAGTTATTTTGACTGTTCAGATTTTCTCATAATTATCAACTAAGATCATATCAAAGAGGTAGTGGTGAAGGGAAGATTGCTTTACAAATACCATGAACTCTCAGGAACATAAGTTGCTTTTCAATATTGTATGCCAGGAATTGTAATAGATGCTATGATTGTGTCAATAAGATGCTGACTAACTGGTGTCAGGGATCAGCCAATTTCTACCCTCTGGTCAAATACAACTATGGTTGTCCACCTGTGAATTTTTTATGGGCACTTTTGTGCTGCACCAGCAGAGCAGAACACTGATGACAGAGACCATATGGCCAACAAAGCGTAAACTATCTGGCTCTTCACAGAAAAAGTTTGCTAAGACAGAATAATTTTAGTTAATGATATTTTTAGATAAACAATTATTGGTAAACAGTTGAGCAATGGGAAAACATGTTAATGCTCAGTACTGTGGCTATTAATTTCTGGGGTGAATAGACTTTGGCCTGTTATCTTACAAATGTCACACTACTTATATAATACAAAAGGTGTAATACATTAAAATGCCTTATCACTCATATTCTAAGCCTTGTTTAGCAAGAATAAAGAGTGTCACTTAAACATAAATCCATACTGTTTTGAAACTTACTTCTCACATGATTCTGTTACTCTTGCCTACTCCCTGCTGTAGATTGTACTTCAAAGGACTAAGCTCAAGAGGCTTCAGAATTTTATGCATTAGCAAAGACTTTCTTTTTCCTTCAAGCAATTTATTAAAGAGAAAATCAGATTGACTTTAGTGAAATATATTCTATCTCTCCTGAAGACAGAATTTTGCCTCATATAAGTTCTCCTCTGCTTATGTCTTGAACAGAATCACATTTTCAAACTGGTGTCTGGACATGCGAATAAATCCCATTACCCAGTAATAGGATTTGTCTGCACACCTCCTGTGCACTCCTTTGGTAAGAATGGAGTCCTTCCCAGTGGGCTGAGTTTGTTCTTTGGGTTCACTCTGACATCTGTCCAAAGAATTTCACTCTATGATGCATTTGTTTCATTTAAACCCACTAAGGGGCTGAGAGACAAGTGGTTGATAAAATTCTTGAATACTAGCAGTGTTCTCCTTGATTTCACTCAAGAAGTTGCCCTGAAATTAGCCTTTGTCTGGGAAAGAGACACAATCCAACCACTTGCAAAGCAATTTGGAATGAAACCAACAGCTGTGTTCTTAGTCACTACCACTTTCAAGTCTTTACTATTCAAATTGGTTCATGGATGGACCCAAATACCCTTAAGGAATAGTGCTATCTATGCAAGTAGCTGGCAAAAACAGAGGCGGTGCTAATAGTCTGATAGTAAAAGTGCTGTACTTTGGAAAAATGACAAAAATGCACTTTATCTTTTAGTTCCAATGCTATTTTACACAAATAATAACATATTAGGGTCAAACTAGATCAATAGGATTAATTTGTAGCAAAGCTGAATTAAATGTTCAAAATACCTTAATTTTGTATCCTGTCTTTGTCTATACTTTAATTCTATGCTAGCATGTGCACTCCAGGTCTTCTCTTGAATGGTTCTCCTCTTTGTTGTCAATCTCACTTTTAAATAATATTGTGTTATTTTTAGTTGCTAGAAATTGCTATTGTGTGCCATGTTTCTTTCCTGTATTATCTGTAACTCTTACAATCTTCTTGTATATTAGACATTATAATCTCATTGTTACAGACGGAAGAATGGACCAGGAAGTGTCTCTGACTCCCCAAAGATAAAATAATAAGTGAAAGAGTTAGGAATAAATCATAGATCTAACATCAAATCCCATCTATCTTCATCCCACAGTTCTAACTATACTATTAGTAATTATTTGCCCTATGGATTAGAAATAGTGTATATTTTGAAAAATATTAATTGGAAATTGTAACACTTTCATTTTTATTGAGCTTTCTCCTGACTCAGAATCATATTTTTCTTAATTGTAAAATAATAAAGAGAACACCCAAATGGTGCAGTAACAGTGAACATGAATTACTTATGAATTGTTTTGAAATCTGCTCATTTTGTGCTTGACATTGCCTGATATATGTCCATCTAACATAAATAAGAAAACTTGTGAATATTCATTTTTTCTTGTAAAATGGTTGAACAGCAAACCTAAAATATGTCTCCAACTCTCATGCACAAAGATTTTTTCCTATTTTTAAAGAGATTTTATATTATGACATAAATTCGCTGAATATTAGTAAATTTCAATTGTCTTAATTAAACAATCATCCTTCAAAACCTTTTTTTTCATTGTTTTTAGACACAAAAGTATATATGGTAAGTATAATTTTATATAGATCTGCAAAACTAAAAATTAAATACCTACATATAAATTTGTGGGAGAAGGACCTGACAGCCCACTTCCAGAACAATCTTAAAACAGTCAGCCATTGAAAATTCTATGAATAGCAGAGAAGCACTGATATAGTGCCAGGCATGGCACAGTGTTTCATTCGTTGTACATAAGGTCCCCATGAATCAGCCCCAATTTGACAGCACCTAACAATTACAACACATGTAAATTTTCAAGCTATGAGTAGACTTTCTGTTGCCATGTTAAATCCATGCAAATTTTTAAGAAACACAACACATGATCTTGGAATGCTGCTCCCAAGTCCTTCTATGAAATGTCAGAACCAGTCTTAGACATCTTAGAAACTTTCACAGTCCCTTCTACTTCTTTTATAAGAAGTATGAACAGTACACAGCAGGAGACACAGAAGTAGAAAAACACAGAAATAAAATGCTGTTTATTTTTGAAGGAATTAAATTATTTGTAGATTTTGTTACAAAAATATTGAAGAAATGATCACAATATCAAGAGTCTAAGTACGAAAGAACCCTGAAAGGAATAGAAGACACTAAGAGAAAGAAGCAGAAAACAGGACCATCATAGATCTATGGATTTTATGCCTTATGAAGAGAGACATGTGAATGCAAGAGAACAAGGTGAGTCATAGACATTCTCAAAGAGAGTATACTAATGGTGGGATGGATGTGGAATTGAGAATTATTTGAAATTTCACTGAGAACATCACATTAGTTGAGACCACTTGCATGTGATAAAACTGGATTAAGCCAGAATTATTCAGTGATCCTGCCCCAACAATGATATGGTAATTTGCCAAACTGTACCCTTATCCCTCCCACCTCTCTTCAAACACTGATCCCATACAGAGACCTCCAAGAAGAGGAGATGGAAGAGAATGGAAAAGAAGACCATGTACTCCTCCCAGTCTACCTCTCCCAAGGTACATTTTTTGGCAATAGAGGAGAGAGAAGATTTGAAACAAGCATAAAATTATGAACCTAATTTGGACTAATCAGAAATTTATAGAAACAATTCAATATAATTTTAAATATATGTGAAAAAGATTTTATATAGTTCATTGGATATAAGCTATTAGAATAAATAGAGCAAGTGCCATCTTTATACACTGGTAAGACAGGTATCTCAATTACCAGGTTACAAAAATTTAACATGCCCTCAATGTAATCATGTCTGTTATAAATATTGTACTTTTGTGGTCTCATAACATAGAGTATGAGTATTTCCCCATATGTGCAGTAATTTGTAATCTAAATAGTGCTAAGCTTTAAAAACATGTGTCTTCCATTACCTGGGAAAATAGGTAAGAATTTAAAGGGTTACTGAAAATGATAATTATTATAAATAATGTTTTCGTTTTTACATGCTAGACACACTTTTAAATAATTTAAATGTAGTGTCATTTAATCAGTATAACAATCATATCCAGGAGGTATTAAAATCAAACAACCCATTAGACAAATAAGAAACTAAGGCACAAGCAGTCTTTAAGTAAAAACAAGTTTCCTTTTGGGGGAATAAGTTTATAAGCTTGGCATGTGAGTACATACTCCAATTGGGGAATAGAAATTTTTTTAAAAAAATGGAAGAGGTGGCATGATCAGGTAGCAGGAGAATTTCATATGTCTACTTAGAGCAGAGAAGAAATGAGAAAAAATATAGTATCCAATGAAAGTGGTCAGCTACATTTCACTACCATATGGGTTAAAAAGACAAAGAGGAAAGTTTTAAGGACATCATAAACAAGGTCAGTATGTTGTCATAATGTTGTAGGTGAACCTTTTGGTTTTCTTGTTGTTGTATTGAATCCTCCTTGGTCTCACATAAAAATGCTAAACTAAAAGTGTTATTCTTGCAAGGAATTTGGAGCCTGGTAGGACAAGACAAACAGAAAATGACTTGAAAATTACCTTGGAGGTGTTCACATTAAATGTGTCTCATGGGCTGGGTTGGGAGGAAATGTGGATTCAACTGAAACTCAATTTCACAAGGAGACAGCTAGTAAAAAAGCAAAAATCACTAACTCCAATTCTCCATCAGGAATTTGAGAATCCAGATTGAAAATCCAGATCCAGTAGTTGAGGGCAGTGTTTATTTTAGGATTTGACTCATGCCCCAATGGATGCTTTAAATTTCAAATTTCACCACCACCCTCCAGTCTATTTTAAGTAAACATTTCGTGCCCAGATTACAATAATAACCTGCTAATTTATCACTGGCACCTAACAACAACAACAACAACAACAACAACAACAACAACAATTTATCACTATAGGGTGTATCTTCAAAGGGAAGCGAAATATTGCAACTAAAACATAAAACAAGTCATTATATAACTCTGTGCAAAGTCTTCCAGTGGCTTCAGGATTCGACAACAGTATGTTGTTGTCCTTGTTAGGTGCCATTGAGTTGGTGCATGACTCATAGCAACCTTATGTACAATGAGTGAAACAATATTGTTAGTACTTCTGTGCTATTTATAGGATTTTCAGTGGGTGATTGTTTGCGGGGAAGGGGTTGCCAGGTCTTTCTGCCAAGCCCAGAGCACCTGGTGTTCCTAGGCAGTCTCCTACACAAGTACTAACCAGTCTCAACCCTGCTTAGTTTCTGAGATCTGATGGGATCAGATGCCACAGTGGTAAGGCCGTAGGCAACAAACGTATAATTAACATAAAAGAAAAGTACTTACAGTGCCCCAGTGACCCCTACAAATTTGATCCTCCATCATCACTCTATTACTTGCTTAACATTTCTTAGTAATGATCTCTTAGTGTTAACTTTCTAACTTCATCCCAAAAATCTGTTTGCAGATCTTGGAAATATCAAGACTTAGATAATCTGCAATGATCATTTCTTCTACCTGGAACACATTTCTCGCAAATATCTCACCTCCTTCAAGACTTTGTTTAAAAATCAATTTTAGCTTAAGCACTCTTTAATATTTGTGATGTGGTATGTTCTAACCAGTCTTCTCTGGTCATTCAAAAGTATTTTTTCTATCATTCATTCATATTCTGTCATGATAAAGAATTAGGTTGAAGCCATAAATCTATCATAGATATGGGATCCTTTATTCAGAAAGAGATCACAAAAGTAATTACGATGATATACTCAAATATTTTCTCATGAATAATTGATTTTATTATATTGAAGAGTCTATAAAATAGTTCTATTAAAATATATTAAAAATAAAATTATTGCTAAAAATAAAAACAATAGTGTGAACAATAAGATATAAGAAACTGAAATCAAGAGGAAAACAAAAAACCTAAAAGCAAAAATAAAAAAGTTTTCAACTGAAAAACAATAGAAAAAAGTAATGACCCTAAAGATGACATTTTGAAAGATCAATAATATAAACTTTGAGCAATACTGTCAGAGGAAAAGAGAAAAGATATTAATTACTAACACCAAGAATGAAGTAGAGGATGTGACTATAGACCTTGAAGAAATTAAAAGTACAATGAACACATATTTAGTACAAGCCTAAAATAATAAACTTGACATTCATATCAATTAATTGTAAAGTACAAACAATGATTTGAATTATCCTACGATTTAATAGAAGTTGATTTTCAAAACCTTATCTTCAGTCCTTGATGATTTCACCAGAAAATTCCACTGAACATTTAGAAAAGAAAAAATCAATTCTATACAATTCTAGAAAAGAAAGAAGAAAAAATACTTCTTATATTCTACGTTGTCAGTATTACCCTGATTAAAAAAAAATCAGACAAAAAAACCCTACCAACTAGTATGTTCATAAATATTAATGCAAAAACTCTTCAAAATTTATCAAATAGAATTTGACAATAGAGGTGATGAAGTGGTGTTTATTACAAGGATTCAAGGGTAGT
>VMDO01000715.1:237144-263564 GCA_007922755.1 Pedetes capensis
AAAAAAAAAAAAACCCTATACTTACACCTAATCACGTAGCATTCCATGAAATATTGAATATTTTCCTCATTAGGTCGGGAGCAAAGGATGAATATCCACTTTCATAACATCTTTTCAACTTAGTACTGGGTGCTCTATCCAAAAAAAGAAAAAAGCATACTGTTAAGAAAGAAAGAAATATGACTCTTGCTATTTATGACTCTTGCAAGGAATTTGCTATAAAACCTCTATAACTAATAAGTGAATTTAGCAAGGTCAAAGGACACAAGATCAACATAAAAGTCTATTTTTTTATAGCACTGGATACATGGAAGAGTAGTTCAAATTATAGATTTTAATTGAAAGGGTAACAAAATATGTTATGTAAAATCATATATGCTATAAACTACAAAATCTACTATATAATTCTGATGACAGAAGTCACAGAATATCTGAATAAATGGAAGAACATGCTACGTTCATGGGTTGGAAGACTCAAAAGAGTATGTATCAGTTCTCCTCAAATTGAGATATAAATTTAGTATAATTCCTGTCAGGACTTTTATTATAGATATACATGAGTTTATTCTATAAGTAAATAAAGGAAAGAGCAGAGCTAGAACAATACATTTTAAAGAAGAATAAAGGGGGAGAAATTGATCCATCCAATTTCAGGACTTACTATAGAATTAATTGTGTATGGAATTTGTGTAGGGGTTGTTGTTGTTGTTGTTGTTAGGTGACATCCAGTCAGATCTGATTCATAGCAATCCTATGCACAGCAGAATGAAACACTCCCTAACACTGTGCCTACCATAAGTTCTCAGCACTGATAGACTGGTAGGCATGTCCCAATTCGGGGAGTGTTTCATCTGTCATCCATTGGGTTGCTATGATTTGCCTCAACAGCACCTGGAGACTTGCCTCAGCCTCAGCCTCTCAGCCTCAGGCAACAGACTTGCCTCAACAGCACCTGGAGAACAACAACAACAACAAAAACCTTTCAAAACTCAATTGTCAAAATATAATTTCATCTAAAATTGGGAAAAATACATGAAAAAATATTTTATTGATTATAATACAATGTTGATACATAAACACATGAAAAGCTATTCACCATCATTGGCCATTAAGGAAACCTAAATTAAGGACATCCCCACATGTCCATCAGTTTGCTGCACTGTGGGGGCTTGTGTGTTGCCATGAGGCTGAGAGCTCTGCCATTGTAACCTCAGACATGAGCAAGGTTACCCATGGTGGAAATGTTTTCAGCTGAGCTTCCAAACTAAGACAGACTAGGGAGTAGGACCTGGTGAGCCACTCCCGAAACAACGAGCCATTGAAAACCCTATGGATAGCAAAGAGACACTGTCAGATATAGTGCCGGAAAATGAGGCCCCTAGGTTGGAAGGCACTCAAAAGACTATTGGGGAAGAGTAGCCTCCTCCAAGTAGAGTCTACCGTGATGACGGAAATGGAGTAAAGCCCCAGGATGCTCAACTTGGTGATGTGGCACAACTGAAAATGAGGAGAAACAACTGTAAACATCCATTAATAATTGGAACATGGAATGTATGTAGTATGAATCTAGGAAAATTAGAAATTGTTAAAAGAGAAATGGAGCACATAAACATTGACATTCTAGGCATCAGTGAGCTAAAATGGACTGGCATAGGCCATTTTGAGTCAGACAATCATATGGTCTACTATGCTGGGAATGATAAACTAAAGAGACATGGGGTTGCATTCATCATCAAAAAAGACATTTCAAGATCTGTCATGAAATACAATATTGTCAGTGATAGAATAATAACCATGCCGCTACAGGAAAGCCAGTTAAAATGACTATTATTCAAATTTATGCACCCACCAATAAGGCCACAAATGAAGAAAGGGAAGACTTCTATCAGCTTCTGCAATCTGAAATAGATAAAACATGCAGTCAAGACATACTGATAATCACTGGTGACTGGAATGCAAAGGTTGGAAACAAAGAAGAAGGCTCAGTAGTTGGAAAATATGGTTTTGGTGACAGAAATGAAGCTGGAGATCACATGATAGAATTTTGTCAGACCAATGACCTTTTCATTACAAATACATTTTTTCAACATCATAAATGGAGACTATACACATGGACTTCACCAGATGGAACATACAGGAATCAAATTGACTACATATGTGGAAAGAGATGGTGGAAAAGCTCTATACAAAATGTCAAAAGAAGACCAGGTGCTGACTGTGGATCAGCCCATCAACTTTTCATATGCAAGTTCAAACTGAAGCTGAAGACATTTAGAATAAATATAGAAGAGCCACAGTATGACCTTGAGTATATCCCACTAGAGTTCAGAGACCACCTCAAAAATAGGTTTAAGGCATTACACACAAATGATATGAGACCAGAAGAGTTGTGGCATGACATAAAAAATATCATTCAAGAAGGAAGCAAAAAGTTCTTAAAAAGACAAGAGACAAAGAAAAGACCAAATTACATGTCAAAAGAGACACTGGACCTTGCCCTCGAACTTCGAGCAGCTAAAGCAAAAGGAAGACATGATGAAGTTAAGGAACTAAAAAGAAGATTTCAGAAGGCAGCTCAAGAAGACAAAAACAAATATTACAATGACATATGCAAGGAGATGGAGGCAGAAAACCAAAGGGGAAGAACACACTCTGTGTTTCTCAAACTTAAGGAAGTGAAGAAAAAATTCAAGCCTCGAGTAGCAGTAGTGAAAGATTGTACAGGGAAAATATTAAATGATGTGGGAAACATCAAAAGAAAATGGGAAGAATACATAGAGTCACTATACAAGAAAGAATTGGTAGATGACCAACCATTCCAAGAGATTGCATATGAAGAGGATCTAATGGTGTTGAAGGACGAAGTGGAAGCTGCCTTGAAAGAACTGGCGAAACACAAGGCTCCAGGAATTGATTGATACCAATAGAGATGTTTCAACAAACAGATGCAGCACTGGAGGTGTTAATATGTTTATGCCAACAGATTTGGAAAACAGCTACTTGGACAACTGACTGGAAGAGATCCATATTTGTGCCTATTCCCAAAAAAGGGGATCCAACTGAACGTGCAAACTATAGGACAATATCATTAATATCACACACCAGCAAAATTCTACTAAAGATCATTCAGAAGTGACTGCAGCAGTATATAGACAGGGAATTACCAGAAAATCAAGCAGGATTCATAAGAGGACGGGGAACCAGGGACATCATTGCTGATGTCAGGTGGATAGTAGCTGAAAGCAGAGAATATCAGAAGATGTCTGTCTATGTTTTATTGACTATGCAAAGGCATTTGATTGTGTGGATCATAACAAATTATGGATAACACTTCGGAAAATGGGAATACCAGAACACCTACTTGTGCTCATGAAAAATCTGTACATGAACCAGGAGGCAGTTGTTCGAATAGAACAAGGAAACACTGAGTGGTTTAAAGTTGAGAAAGGTGTGCGTCAGGGCTGTACACATTCACCCTATCTCTGCAATTTATACGCTGAGCAAATAATCTGAGAAGCTGGACTTTATGAGGAAGAACGCGGCATCAGGATTGGAGGAAGACTCATTAACAACCTGTGTTATGCAGATGACACAACTCTGCTTGCTGAAAGTGAAGAGGATTTAAAACATTTACTGATGAAGATCAAAGATCATAGCCTTCAATATGGGTTGCGACTAAACATCAACAAAACAAAAATCCTTACTACTGGGTCAGCACACAACTTCACAAAAATGGAGAAAAGATTGAGGTTGTCCAAGATTTTGCTTTGCTTGGCTCTATAATCAACACCTGTGAAAGCAGCAGTCAAGAAATCAAAAGACGCATTGCTGTAGGAAAAGCTGTGGCAAAAGATCTCTTTATTGAAAAGCAAAGATGTCACATTGAAGATGAAGGTAGGTCTGACTCATGCCATTGTATTTTCAGTCGCATCATATGGTGTGAAACTTGCACATTGAACAAGAGAGACAGAAAAAGAATTGATGCTTTTGAATTGTGGTGCTGGAGACGTCTATTGCATATACCATGGACTGTCAAAAGAACCAACAGACTTGTCCTAGAAGAAGTGCAACCAGAGTGCTCCTTGGAAGCAAGAATGGCCAGACTGCGTCTTACCTATTTTGGACATGTAGTCAGGAGAGATCAATGCCTGGAGAAGGACATCATGTTTGGGAGAGTGGCAGGTCAACGCAAAAGAGGAAAACCCTCCACCAGATGGATTGACACAGTATCTGCAACAATAGGCTTAAACATAAATAAGATCGTTTGCCTGGCCCAGAATCAGCAAGTGTTTCGATCTGCTGTACATAGGGTCACTATTAGTTGGACTCGACTCGACGGCACCTAACAACAACAACAAAATTAAGGACATGATGAGATTTGAACATATATACATCAAAAGAGATGAAATGAAAAATAGTGACAATACCAAATACTAATGGGATGCAGACAACTGGATCTTTCAAAATTTCGTGGTAGGAATGCAAAGTAATTCAGCTACTATGTTTTTGTATTTTCTTTCTTGAGACATGTTCTTTTTATGTAGCCCAGGCTCACCTCAAACAGAATCATCCTGCCTCAGTCTACCAAGTGCTGGAACTATTGGCATGTGCTATCTCATCTGGATTAATATGGAAAACAGTTTTGCAATGTCTTATAAAAGTAAACATAGACTATCACAGGACTGACTAATTGTGTGAAAACTTAATTCCACACAAATTCTATGTGTGAATATTCATGTTGTTGTTAGGTGCCATTGAGTTGGTGTCCAACTTATAGCGACCCTATGTACAACAGGCAAAACAGTATTATAAGTGCTTCTCTGATATTCATAGGGTTTTAAATGGCTGCTTTTTAGGAGTGGGTTGCTGAGTACTTCTCCCAAGTCTACAGTATCTGGTGTTCCCAGGGAGACTTGGGTCTCCCACCCAAGTATTAACCAGGCCCAACCCTGCTTAGCTTCCCACATCTGACAGGATCTGATGCCACAGTGGTAAGGGTGCAGGCTGAATGTTCATAGCAGTATTATTTATTATAGCTAAGACCTGGAAACAGCTATAATAAGCCTCAATATTGGAATAAGTAAACAAACTATGATGTATCCATGCCACTGAGTGTTAATTAGCAGTTAATACTAACAAAACTATTGATATACATAATGACTTATGTGAATATCAAGAACATTATGCTGAGTGAAAAATGCAGTTCCCAACAATTCACAAGCCATGTGCTTCCACTTATATAACATTCTTGAAATGACAGCATTACAGTGACTGGAAATAGATTTGTAGTTCTCAGGGTGAGGGGATGCATATGAATATAAAGGGCTAGCAGAGGGAGGTCTTTGTGGATAAGAAATTGTATGTTGATTACAGAGGTGTTACATAATGTGATGTAATAAGATAGCATAGAACTATCCATATACATTATGTCAATATCACATTCCTGATTTTGATCTTTCTTTTGGGAGTGGGCTACTGGCTCCTGGGAGTTTGAACCCAGAGCCTCACACATATTTTGCAAGCTCTCTGACACTGAGCTGCATCCCTGGCCTGTATTTTACTTGTTATTTTGAGGTAAGATTAGCAAAGTTACACAGACTGCCAATGACCTCTTCTGTTTCTACCTCTCGATCCTCTGGGATTACAGATCTGCACCTTAATGCCTGACACTGGTTTTGATTTTATACCATTTTTTAAATTTATTACCATTGAAGGAAACTGGGTGAAATACTCACAGGTCATCTTTACTATACCTTTTGCAATCTCCTCTGTATCAAAAATTATATTATAATACAAACAAAAGAGAGCTAAATATGGTTGAATTTACCCTCCATGTTTGCTGGTTCCACATCGTAAATTAAATCAACTGCAGATAGAAAATATTTTTATTGTGTTTGTATCAAATATATACAGGTTTTTTTTGTTTTTGTTTTTGTTTTTGTTTTTTTGGTCATCATTCCCTGAACAGTACACTATAACAACTATTCACATAACATTTATGTAATGTTGTTTTAAGTGAGAACCTGGGTTCAATCCACTCCCAAAGCAATCCCAAAACAATCAGCCATTGAAAACCTTATAAGGTCACTGGTTCAGACTTGACTCAATGGCACGTAACAACAACAACAACAACAAGTGATTATTTAAAATATATGGGACAATGTTTGTAGGTTAATATGAATACTGTGCCACTTTATTTCATTTACTTATGTATGTATGTATGTATGTATTTACTTGTTGGTGCTGGGTATGAAATCCAGTGCCTTGTATGTGTTAAGCAATTGCTCTCCTACTGAGCAGCACTACTGGCAAACTGTCTTTCATATAATGGCTATGAGTACCCAGGAATTTTGCTGTGTGTTTGTGGAGGAGGGTACTGAAAATAATCTCTCATCAATATCAAGGGATGACTATGTGTAAAAAGTATAATAAATAAAGCATACATGCATTTAACTGGCTGAAACTCCATGACAACAAACATTAACTGGTACTCTCCTGAGCATCTGGGTCTACACTGTTGCTCCATAGTCATTTTTATGTTACTTGTATGTTATCTCACTTACTTTACTGGACTGTGAGTTCCAGAAGGACAGATGTTGGCTATTTTGTACACTGTTAAATCCCAAGTACTTAGGTCAGGGCTTGCATTTGTATTGCATTCAGTAAAAATTCTATTGAATGAGACAAGACAGTGGGTCCATCTCTTGCATGTAGAGGAAATAATTTATAGTGACAGATGAAATGATTTTTCTAGTCTCAAATTCTGATCATGAAAATTGTTATAATCATACCAAACACCCCTTTATCTCTTCTCTTTCTATTTGATCTTATCTTTCATTTTCCTCAGTAACTGCAGGCACATTTTCTGTACGTGCTGCTTTTATAAGTTCTAAGTAAACAGAGGGCCTTGTTGTTAGTCTTGAAGAATAAAATCATGGCAGTATCAAATAGGAAAAAAAGTTAAAAATAAAATATCATATTGTATTTTACTTATTTTAAAGTTTTTTCAAAATATTTGAAAAGAAGTATCATTTTCCAGGAGACTGGTTAGGGTGCATTAATCATGGAATAGGATGTTTGAGAACATTATCGAAGTAACAGTTCAACAGTATTTATTAGACAATTTAGGTTAATCAGGTAGAGGCAGAAATATTTGGTGACAATAATGTAAATGCCACACTGGAATAGTTATTTTGTATATTCAAGGTCATTCATGATTTTTTCTTTGGGCCAAAATGGTCTTCAAGGCCAATATATTGTTGTCTTTAGGTACTGTAGAGTGGGTCCAACTCACAGCGACCCTCATAGGGTTTTAAATGGCTGTTTCTGGGTTTCCTGGGAGTGGATTGCCAAGTCCTTCTTCCATTTTTGTGGTGATGGGAATTGAACTCAGGACCTCAGAGACTGAAGAGAGGTGCTCTACCAACTGAACTAAATCCCAGCCCACAAGGCCAATCTACTTAAGCCAAAAATGAGATTCCACATGCTTAGTACAATCCGAAGTTCCTGAGTCTGAAGAACAATCAATTTCTCTAGTTATCTAGAGACTTGAGTCATCTTCGTACTGAGATATCCAGGAACCCAAAAGTAGAATTGTAAATAGATCTTTTCCTAATGCACCTATTTTCCAGCATTCTAAGTAGGAAAACAAACCTCAGCCTTCATCCAAATTTCCTAAAACGAGTAACTCTCAGAAATCGGCATAGTGTCCAGGTCTTTAAATGATTGTTATTTTTTGTTTTGCTTAGTTTGTATCTACTTCTACTTCTTTTCCTTCTACACTTTCTAACTCTTCTTCCTTATCCAACTTTTCTTTCTCCTTCTTGTGCCTTCCTTCCTTCTCCTATTCCTCCTTTATGTTTTTAAACATTAGTCATGTATTGTTATATAAAAGATTAGCTCTTAGAAAATAAATTTTCTGTTCATCAAAATGCATATATGGAAATGTCACAATGAAAAGCATGTCAGAATGAATCACATTAAGGTGTACATTAAAAATTTCCAATAAAAAAAAAAGGATTGAATGGTAGTCAAGATTTCAGCTTGCTCTAAGTATCCTTAGATATCATGAATTCAGAACGTCCCTAACCCCAAGCAGCTTTTCTAAGAAAGTCTAAGAACAATCATCAGAGGGCACTGCTATGTTACATTTTCCTGACAACTGTGCTGCTGTGTACTCTACCTTACTTACATGGTATGTGTATAATTGTGGAGAGTTGCCATTGTAAAAAAAAAAAAAAAATAGAAGGAAAATGAATTTTCTGGAATTAAACAAAAAAGTTTGTTTCCAGTTCTGACTATTAATACTGTAGAATCTTAAAGCCACATGAAGGCAAAAGAAAGATTGTTATGAAAATCAGCAGAAGAATGATACAAAGAAAGAAGGTATCCAGTGACTCCAGGCATTTGGGATTACTGTCCTGGAATATTTTGCATAGATGTTACTTATATATTGAGGTCTGTTGCAGGATTCAGGGTGGTTGGAAAACCTGTATCCTTCATTATGGTATTTGTCCTGGAGTATCTTGAGTGATTTTTCATTATAAATCTCTGAGTTGTAAACACCTCCAGTTTATAACAGTATAATGATTTATTTTGAGTTGGGAAATGTAGTTCCAAAGAGACAATCTTGTGATTCAATTACTATGCCTAAAGTTAGTAGTATCTGTTAAAGGGCTTTTCAACAAAATTTAAGAGCAGTCATTTTCAGACTTTTAGGTTTTCAAGCTGAAGTTTGCACCAGGACTCCAGCATTTTATCCTTGAGAGAAGCCATTTGAAATTGTTATAAAAGTGGTTAAGCTGCCTTAAAGCTTTGAAGAATTTTATCATTAGCTATAACTTGAATTGCATCTCTTCTAAATTTATATGATGAAGCTCTCACCCCAATGTGACGAAATTTGGAGGCAAGTCCTACATAAAGCTAATTCATTTTAAATGAAATCAAGATTGTGGCTTTGATCCAACAGGATCAGAATCCTTATAAGAGGAGACACCAGAGAATTGTGCGCTCTCTCTCTCTCTCTCTCTCTCTCTGTGTGTGTGTGTCTGTCTGTCTCTGTCTCTCCCTCCCTCTCTCTCCTCTCTCCTCCCTCTCTCTCTTTTTCTCTCTCTCTCCCTCTGTCCCTCTCTTTCTCTTCCTCCCTCTCTTTCCCATGTTAAGAAAGAAAGGCCTTATGAGAAAAAAATTGATCAGCACATTGTTCTTGGACTTCCAAGCTTCCAGAACTGTGAAAAAAAAGAATTTATACTGTGTAAGCCACCCAGTATATGACACTTTGTTATGACACTTTGTTATATATTTTTTCAAGTTGCTTAATGAGAAAGATGAGAAAGATGTGTAATTTCTTGGTGATAGCCAGTGTCCTACAAAGCATTTTAATTACAATCCCTATAAAATGTGTCCCTCGGTCACTAGATAAGTAATTTGGTGTATATTATATTGGAAGTCCAAATTCTATAAGACAAAAATAAAATACCCAGAAAATAGGGAGTGACAAGTCTATGGCCCTACCATACTAGGCAGGCCTGACCTCATCTGACGCTGGTGAAATCATACTTATTTTCATAAAAAGAAGGTGAATGTTTACAATTCATTCCTCAGCATACAAATAGAACTTTTGCCCTTTCTTTTGCTACTTTCTTGGTTTATCAGTTTGTCAGACAAGACATATACCAGAAAAATCCAAGGAATTTTAAGTGAAATTGCCCAATAAAAGCTGGTTTCAGATTCAGATAATTTATCTATGCTATGGGAATAAAGTGGAGCCATTCTGGGTAATGAATTATTAGCCAGCATTATGAGAATAAAAAAGATCGGAAATCTCTCTTTACGGATAACAGGCAATTAATTTATAGACAGGTACATAGTGATTGCCATAAGAGTGAGAAGACATATTTTAAGGACACTGAAAATTGTCTAGGGCCTTTCAAATTATAGCATACAACAGAGCACATGGGTTGCCAATTGTCCCTGAGTGAGTAGCCTATAAAATTAAGAAACATAAATCAGTTCGGAGATAGTTACTTCACTGGTCTTTGTGCTTAAACATTCGGATGCTATTGGAGTAAGAAATACATAATCATTTAAACCTATTTATATTAATTTATCTTATTCATAATGAACTCTAAAAACTGAAGTACTGAAAAATCTGAATAATTTTACAATCTTTCATCTGGGGAAGAACAGAAGTATTTTAGCACTTGGTTGCCATTTAAGCGTAGACATAAAAATATACACTAGGTTTGCCACCTAAGTAACATTCGCAATATATCAAGTAAAATAATGTATATTTTACCTTTATTATTCTTTTGCTGTACTATAGAGGCTTGCATGTTGTGATGAGGCTGAAAACTATGCTGCTGGTATTACAGACACCAGCAGGGTCACTCTTGGTGGAAAGGTTTGAGCTGAACTTCCAGACTAAGAAAGAATAGGGAGTAGAACCTGCAGTCCACACCCAAAACAATTAGCCATTGAAAACCCTATGAATAGCAGAGAAACTCTCTCAGATATAGACTGGAAAATGAGCCCCCTAAGCACTTGAAAGACTACTGGGGAAGAATTGCTTCCTCAAAGTAGTGTCTAACTTAATGATGGAAATAGATTAAAGCCCCAGGGACCTCCATTTGCTGATGTGGCAGAACTCAAAATGAGGAGAAACTGTAAATATCCATTAAAAATTGCAATGTAGAATGCATATAGCATGAGGCTAGTAAAGTTAGAAATAGTTATAAGGGAAATACAGAACATAAACATCAACATTCTAGGTATCAGTGAGCTAAAATGGACCTACATAGGCCATTTTGAATTAGATAATCATATGGTCTACTGTGCGGTGACTTTTTCATTGCAAATACATTTGTTCACTAACATAAGCAGCAACTATGAACATAGACTTCACCAGATGGAACATTTGTTGTCATTGTTAGGTGCCATCGAATCGAGTCTGACTCATAGAGACCCTATGTAGAACAGATCTAAACAATTCCCGATTCTGTGCCAGGCACAGGATCTTATTTAGGTTTAAGCCCATTGTTGCAGACACTGTGTCCATCCATCTGGCAGGGTTTTTCCTCTTTTGTGTTGACCTGCCACTCTCCCAAACATGATGTCTTGTCCAGGTATTGATCTTTCCTGACTAGATGTCTGAAATGTGTAAGATGCAGTCTGGCCATTCTTGCTTCCAAGGAGCACTCTTGTTTCACTCCTTCTAGGACAGATGTGTTGGTCCTTCTGGCAATCCATGGCATATTAAATATTTGTCTCCAGCACCATAATTCAAAAGCATTAATTCTTTTCCTGTCTCCCTTGTTCAATGTCCAGCATTCATGAGCATTTGATGTGACTGAAAATACCATGGTACGAGTCAGATGTACCTTGGTCTTCAATGTGACATCTTTACTTTTGAATACTGAAAAGAGATCTTTTGCCACAACTTTTCCTAGAACAATGTGCCACTTGATTTATTGACTGCTGCTTCCACAGGTGTTAATTATAGATGCAAGCAAAGCAAAATCTTGGATAACCTCAATCTTTTCTCTGTTTATCGTGAAGTTGGGTACTGACTTGGTCCTAAGGATTTTTGTTTTGTTGATGTTTAGTCACAACCCAAATTGAAGGCTATGATCTTTGATCTTGATCCATAAATGTTTTAAATCCTTTTCACTTTCAGAAAGCAGAGTTGTGTCATCTGCATAACACAGGTTGTTAATGAGTCTTCCTCTAATTCTGATGCTACATTCTTCCTCATAAAGTCCAGCTTCTTGGATTCTTTGCTTAGCATATAATTTGAAGAGATATGGTGAAAGTATACAGCCCAGAGGCACACCTTTCTCAACTTTAAACCAGGCAGTGTTTCCTTGTTCTATTTGAACAACTGGATCATGGTTCACATACAGGTTTCTCATGAATACAGTTAGGTATTCTGAAATTCCCATTTTCTGATGTGTTATCCATAACTTATTATGATCCATTCAGTCAAATGCCTTTGCATAGTCAATAAAACATAGATAGACATCTTTCTGATATTCTCTACTTTTGACTAATATCCATCCGACATCAGCAATGATGTCCCTGGTTCCCCGCCCTCTTCTGAATTGAGCTCGATTTTCTGGAAATTCCCTGTCTATATACTGGTGCAGTCTCTTTTGAATGATCTTTTGTAGAATTTTGCTTGTGTGTGATATTAATGATATTGTTAGATAGTTTCTACATTTAGTTGGATCCCCTTTTTTGGGAATAGGCACAAATATGGATCTCTTCCAGTCAGTTGTCCAACTAGCGGTTTTCCAAATCTGTTGGCATAAACATGTTAACACCTCCAGTGCTCCATCTGTTTGTTGAAACATCTTTATTGGTATCCCATCAATTCCTGGAGCCTTGTGTTTTGCCAGTTCTTTCAAGATGGTTTCCACTTTTTCCTTCAATACCATTCGTTGCTCTTCATATGCAACCTCTTGAAATGATTGGCCATCTACCAATTCTTTTTTGGATAATGACTCTGTGTATTCCTTCCATCTTTTTTTGATGTTTCCTGCATCCTTTAAGATTTTTCCTGTAGAATGTTTCACAATTGCCACCTGAGGGTTGAAATTTTTTCTTCAATTCGTTAAGCTTGAGAAACACAGAACATGTTCTTCCCTTTTCGTTTTCTGCCTCCAGCTCCTTGCACATGTGATAATAGTATTTGTTTTTGTCTTCTTGAGCTGCCTTTTGAAATCTTCTGTTTATATCCTTACCTTCATCATGTCTTGCTTTTACTTTAGCTGCTCAAGGTTCAAGGGCAAGTTCCAGAGTCTCTTCTGAGATGTAATTTGGTCTTTTCTTTTTTTCTTGTCTTTTAATAGCTTTCTGCTTCCTTCTTGAGTGATATCTTTTATGTCATGCCACAATTCATCTGGTCTCCTATCATTTGTGTCTAATGAACTAAACCTATTCTTGAGGTGGTCTCTGAACTCAGGTGGGATATACTCAAGGTAATAACTTGGTTCTCATATACTTGTTCTAATTTTCTTCAACTTCAGTTTGAACTTGCATATGAGAAGTTGATGACCTGATCCACAATCAGCACCTGGTCTTGCTTTGACATTTGCTATAGAGCTTTTCCATCATCTCTTTCCACATATGTCCTCAATTTGATACCTGTATGTTTCACCTGGTGAAGTCCATGTGTATAGTCTCCATTTATGTTGTTGAAAAATGTATTTGCCATGAAAAGTCATTAGTCTGACAAAATTCTGTTATGCCATGTCCAGGTTCATTTCTGTCACCAAGATCATATTTTCCAACTACTGAGCCTTCTTCTTTGTTTCCAACCTTTGCATTCCAGCCACCAGTGATTATCAGTATGTCTTGATTGCATGTTTGATCTATTTCAGATTGCAGAAGCTGGTAGAAATCTTCCCTTTCTTCATTTGTGGCCTTAGTGGTGGGTGCCTAAATTTGAGTGATAGTCATATTAACTGGCCTTCCTTGTAGGCATATGAATATTTTTCTATCACTGATAATGATGTATACAACATCATTGTATTTCAGGTCAGATCTTGAGATATCTTTTTTAATGATGAATGCAACCCCGTTTGTCTTTAGTTTTCATTCCCAGCATCTTAGCCCATATGATGGAACATATAGAAACAAAATTAACTTCATTTGTGGAAAAAGATGATGGAAAATTTCAATGTCAAACATCAGAATGAGACCATTATGGATTACACCATCAAATGCTCATATGTAGGTTCAAACTGAAACTGAGGAAAATTAGAACAATTGTATGAGAGCCAAGGTGTGATTTTGAGTATATCCCACATGCCTTCAGAGACCACCTCAAGGACAGAGTTGATGCATTAGACACTAATGATAGAAGACCCAATGAGTTCTGGCATGACATCAAAATATCATTCATGAGAAAAGCAAACAGTTATTAAAAAGACAGGGAAAAAAGACCAAAATCATATGCTAGAAGAGACTCTGAAACTTGGCCTTGAACATCAAGTAGCTAAAGTAAAAGGAAGACTTGATGAAGTTAAGAAACTAAAGTGAAGATTTCAATAGGCAGCTCAAGAAGACAATATCAGATAATAAGATGACATGTGCAAAGAGCTGGAGACAGAAAACCAAAAGAGAAGAACATGCTCTATTTTTCTCAAGCTTAAGGAATTAAAGAAAAAAATTCAAGCCTCAAGTGGGAATAGTAAAATCTTCTATGGAGTAAATATTAAATGATGCAGGAAACATCAAAAGAAGATAAGAAAGGTGTGTGTCAGTACTATATCCTCTCACTGTATCTCTTTGATTTCTATGATGAGCAAATAATCTGAGAAGCTGTGCTTTATGAAGAAGAATGCAGCATCATGATTGGAGAAAAACTCATTAACAATGTGTATTATGCAGGCAGGGAGTAAGAACTGGTGAGCCACTCCCAAAACAACTCCCTGCCAAAAGAACCAACAAATCTGTCCTAGAAGAAGTGCAACCAGAGTGCTCCTTGGAAGCAAAAATGGCCAAACTGCGTCTTACATATTTTGGACAAGTAGTCAGGAGAGAACAATCCCTGGAGAAGGACATCATGTTTGGGAGAGTGGCAGGTCAACGCAAAAGAGGAAAACCCTCCACCAGATGGATTGACACAGTGTCTGCAACAATGGACTTAAACATAAATAAGATCGTTTGCCTGGCCCAGAATCAGCAAGTGTTTCGATCTGCTGTACATAGGGTCGCTATGAGTTGGACTCGACTCGACAGCACCTAACAACAACAACAATATTATGCAGGCAACAAAACTCTGCTTGCTAAAAGTGTAGAGAATTTGAAACTTTTACTGATGAAGATCACAGAACACAGTCTTCAATATGGATTGCTACTCAACATCAACAAAACAAAAGTCCTTATAACTGCATCAGTAAGCAACATCAGGGTAAATGGAGAAAAGATTGAGTTTGTCCATGATTTTGCTTTATCTGGTTCAATAATTAACACCCATGGAAACAGTATGCAATAAATCAAAAGACACATTGCATTGGGAAAAGACCTCTTTTAAGTATTGAAAAGTAAAGACATCACATTGAAAAACAAAAATGTGCCTGACTCATACCATGGTATTTTCAGTTGCATCATGTTTGTGAAAGCTGGATATTGAATAAGGGGAATAGGAGAAGAACTGATGTTTTTGAATTATTATGCTAGAGATGAATATTGAATATACCATGGATTGCAAAAGAACCAACAGATCTGTTCTAGGTGAAGTACAACCAGAGTATCCTTGAAAGTAAGAATGGCTAGACTGCAGCTTATGTATTTTGGACATGTAGTCAGAAGAGATCAACCCCTGGAGAAAGACATCATGTTTGGGAGAGTGGCAGGTCATTGGAAAACAGGAAAACCCGCACTGGATGGATTGACATAGTGTCTGCAACACCGGTCTTAAACATGTATAAGATCATATGCCTGGCACAGAATCAGGGAACGTTTCATTCTGTTGTAAGCAGCGTCATTATGAGTTGGTCTCAATTCAATGGCATCTACCAACAACAACAAAAACCTTAATAAAATATGATAACTTCACTAAGAAACCCATCTTATGTATGTGTTGTATTTAATTTCTATGTTTAGTATAAGCTTTTAATATCTATTAGCTATAATAAAAATAACTAATTTTCATTTCTCCAGAACGAGGCAAAAATAAAAAGTAGGAAATTCAAATTGTCTTAACTTTTTTTTATTCTTCAAGAGCATTATATTTAAAAATATTTAATATATATGAGTTAAAGATATTTGAAGATCCTGATTAAACTTGAGCTCTTTTGTAATACATAAGAATAAGGATATAAATTAAAGCTAAGTTTACTGAATTCTATTTGAAATGTTTTTTCTTTGAATTTATCCAATTATCTAAATGTTATTTATTAATTAATATATCTTCTATGTTAGTAGAAGTTACTATGATTAAGTATGTTAAAAATATCATTTATATGTGAAGTCCTTATAATTTGGATATTACAAGATATGTGTTTGAACCCTTTTGAAGACATCCATTATTATAATTTCACTTAAACACAGCTTTATGTATATAAAATCTTAAACATTTACAGAAATAATAACAGCTTATTTGACTCTTAAAATAAACCCCAGCCCTTGTAAATATCTTACGAGTACTCAAATATACACGCCATTATCAACATGATACACACACACACATAGACTTGAAAATGGGCATCCTGCATTCTTATTTATCTGTCTAAAAGGGTCCAAGAAAATTTAGGAAAAACAAAGTGAAGTGTTCTTAACTAAGAAGTATAATTTCAAATGTCCAGGTTGCACTCTGATGTAATTAGACAGAGCAAAACAGGCGAACTATTCCTGCTTACTAAGCTTTTCTCTGTCCAGCAGAGCAGACTGGAAGAGCTGTGAGCCTGCCACTGATCAAGAAGAATCAGCAAGTTCAAGTCTTTATCATTGCAGCACAAGGTTTAATTAAAGTGCAGCAATCAGGAAAATAATTTTTTTAAGTAGAAACTAACAAGATTATTCTACAATACTATCATGGGATATAGTGTTGACCAAAATTACCAAAACCTCTCCAAAGTGAATTCTGGACTTCACAGAGGCTACCTTTCTGGTTCTTCCTTTCACCATTCTTCCCTTTAAACAATAATAAATTAAAACATCTTATAATGAATGTGATATTTCTCTACTAGCATTCACAAACTTTGGATTTTTCCAGGTTATGTTACTAATTCTTTAAGACACTGCCTCAGGTGCATTTGCTGGCTTCTAATATAGGCAGAGAGGACCACCTCAATTCATACACATAAAGTTAAAAATAATAGCAGAATTTTAAGGAAAAAATTGTAGATAAATTCTGATAGGTATCATCAACTTTGTCCAGTGAAACCATTTCAAGACATAACCCATCTTCAGGGCTACCAGCATAGTCTAACAATACTTGTTTTTATCTAAGACAGTAAATCTCTGTGTGTTAGAAGCAATTACTTCACCTGCTTGAATATATTTTTTCCCAACCTCTCCTGATTCTTTCCATGTTTGGAAAATATGCCAGATCAAAGAGAAGAGCTGTAGCTTCTTTTCTTGGAGCGAAAAAGCTCAGCCTATGTTTATTTCATCACTAAAAGTTATCTTCAGTCGCAGGAGAATATTCTATGACTTCCTCTGTTACTGAAGCCTTTTAAAAATGATATTGAATGAAAGTTTTCAAGACAATGGATATCTTTCATAAGTACTATGTTACTTAGTGTTAATTTTATATTGATCTTTGGCATATGCACACCAGTTCTATTTGCAAAAGTATGAGCCACAGCACATCCATTCAAATCATTTATCTTGATCTTTTCGCAAATAAAAATAATGCCACACATGAGAGTTTTTTAAAGTGACTGATGAGGACACTAAAAGAACAATAAATTGCTAGTCATAATGAAAAACATATTGATGTGCTAAGTGAAAAATCTGTCTCTAGTAGCCATATTTTATTTAGAAAAAGAAGGAAGTGTAAGACAATGACCCGGATCTCCTTGCCCTGGAAAAGTCATGGTATGCTCTTTGACGAACCCCACTGGGTGACTCCTTTGGTTGGAAGAGGAACCATGCAACATAATGACATCCTGTTTTCAAGGTGCATCTGAAAATTCCAGTATACTTGGTTAAAATAAATCACCTCATAAATGTTATATAATACTTTTTTTTCTCTTTTCATTGGTTACTCTTTTGCTCTGTATATCAATCACCCACCTCTCACCTCAAACACACTATCAGAACTAGCCAATTTTCTTTCCTTCAAATACACTTAGCTGTTTCCATAACGGTTTATTGCACTTTAGCACCCAAATTTGTTTTCATTTGTAAATTAGTTCTTAGAAAAATATGTAAATCAACTGGGCACTCATGTAATCCTAGAGACTTCGGAGGCAGATGCAGGAAGATCGCAGGTTCAAGGCTAGAGGCAGCTTGCATAACTTAGAGAGACCTTGTCTTAATTGAAAAATTAAAAATTAAAAATGGGTTGAGGGTGCAGCTCAGGAGCAGAGTGCTTGCAACAGCATGTAGCATGTATGAGGCCCCAGATTCAGCCCTCCAGTACTATGAAAAAAAGAAAGAAAGAAAGACATAAAGGAAAAAGAAAAATGTATAGACTCTTGTTTGACCAAATATCTGGGTACCATGGCTTACTTAGCCAAAGTGAACCATAAAATTAATAATCACAGTCAGTGACTTAATATTTTTGTGTATATGGTGGCTCTTGTAACAACAATAGTGGTTTTTGTACCTTTACTTTTCAATGAACATTAACATTTACTAATGGTATTTAGAAAAAAATTCCTCTTTGAAAAACAATGCCATAAATATGGTTTTTGTTAATGTTTTGACTATTCTAATCTAACTTTTCTAAACCTGCTTTTCACCTTCATTTGACAGAAAAAAGACAACCATATTCGTGTTAACTGTTAATGAATATTTACTGAATGGATATTGTGAGAAGGAAAAACAGAAAACAATGTTAGCAGAGAAACAGGGAAGCTCTATAAAGTGGAAGTTCTACTTAATTGATCAGTTTGGTTTCTGTAGATGGATTCCTGCTCTTTGTTCTACCATTACTCATTACATGGGGGATTCTACCCTACTACTTCTCTTACTAATATGTAATCTTTATTATTTCTACCTTTTGAAGCTATACTCCTTACATGAGGAATGAAATCAGATTAAGATCTGCTAGACCCAATCAATTAACAATTAGCCTGTTGCGACATTGCCAGACTTTGCTCCCATGCTTTGCATTTCATGAATCCTTATCCAGCCTAGTTTGTCGTGTCACCTGGTTCTTGATCCAATAAATTGTGGCCTCATATTGTACAAATTGTGGCCTCCTGTGTGTTAAGGGCTGCTTTTCACTACTTGCTTTTGAAGCAAGCTGTGCAATTGGCTATGACTTGCAGGATTATTTTCAGTACTGATCAAAGACCTGGATCTGTATTTTTTATAAAAATTTCTAAAACAAAGTATGTGGCATAAAACACTTTCTAAGGCAACGATTGTGTATCTATCTATGTATCTATCCATCTATTTATCTATATAATTTGTCTCCATTAAAACAATCGTGGATCACATTTTAACAAATGTGAGAAATAAAAAGAATTAAAAAAATTTAGAACAAAGGGTGATTTAAAAGGCAAAATATAAAAATATGGCTTTATAGCTGGGTGGCACAGCACATGCCTGTGATCCCAGTGACTTGTGGGGCTGAGGCAGGAGGATCATGAGTTTAAGACCAGAAGCAACCTCCACAATGTGGTAATACTCTGTCTCAAAATTAAAAGTAAATAATAGGGCTGGGGGGATGCAGTTAGTGGTAGAACACTTGCATGGAATGCATGAGGCCCTAGGTTCAGCCCTTTATACTACAAAAACAAAAAGACATGCTTTTATAATGTTGGAAATGGATATGTTATGCAAATAAAATGTAAAAATAAATTTCCTGAGGAATTATTAAAAGTAAATGACTAGCAAAACTGACATTCTTTTATCAATCATTGCTATAATCATGAGACTGCAGCTGGTGCCCAATTATTGAAAAGAAAATCATGAAAAATTAAGGTGGATAGAAAATAATATGAGACAAGTATTAAACTAGCCAATGAGTAAATAAATTAAATAGTCAAGAATTTGTGAAGGAGCATATATATGTTGATACTTTTCAGAGAATTTTCAAATACTGCCTAGCCAACTCAAGTAGCCCAGGTAGTTGGTTGAAGGTTTTTTTTGTTTTGTTTTGTTTTTTTTTAATGAGGGATCTTAAGCTTGACTTGCCTTGCCAGAAAAAACAGGCATTTGAAATGTTGTTTATTAGAAATATTTAAATGCTCAGTAGAAAGATATCAACAGATGCCACTTAAAATTATTTTCATTAGTAAAAGTAAGGACTCATAGTGAAAAATACTTTTAATAGCTCCCTTTTCAAATTCAGTTTTCTCTTAGTTCTGGTCACTAACACTCCATATAAATAACATGGACATTTATGGGTGTACTTGTTTTATACTTGTTTCAAGTTTCTTATTTTCTTATGAGAAAAACTGTGCACAAATTTAAATGAGGGTGGTGTAGTAAAGGAAGACTTTTTACATATCTACTTTGTACTCTTGCTTCAAAAGCAAGTAGTTATTTTTACAGCTTCACTTGATGTACTTCTGATATTTTCCTACCATATTTAGTTCTTTGTCACTGATGTGATATCTAGGCAGATAGTCCTTTCAGCATTTACTTATCATCCTTTCTAATTTTTAACATAAAGCTCATAGTACTTTAGTAACACATGGATTATAATTTTTCTTTAGCAAGGAGATAAATGAGAGAAATATAAAACAAACTATTTAAAAATAAATGATTGAAGATAACATTATTTGTTCAAGTTAGCTGATCACTATTCAGCTCTGAGAAATGAAAACTTTGAGATAAAATGAAAAGCTCTTTCCCATCCCACCAGGAAATTACCACCTAGTATGCTAAACAGACATAAATGCAAGCAATTTCCATCTATAGCAATTTGTGTTAAAATTTCTTTTATAATACTTAATTTGTTTTAACCTCTTGACTTCTGAATAGATTAGATACAAGCAGCAGCAATTTCCAATCTTTGATGGCTAAGGTCCAGTGAAATGTAAAGCGGAGAGGCATCAGAATGGGGTGATAAGGAAAAAAGTTGCAGCTTATGGTTAAATATGTGAGGGAAAGAGTGTTTATAGGACACCTGCGTAGTAGGGAAGGATAACTGACAAATATAGTCCTAGAGACCTGATAAAAATAGGATAAGGATTTTTCATTTACCATATTTTAATTCTATAAATCATCATAAGATATGCTTGCCATTTTTTTTCTTTTTAGTTGATGTTATTGTCCTAATACATGATTTGTTTTTCATTATTTTTGGAAGATAAAATTTACACTCACTGTATTTTCAGTTGATTCAAAATTAAGGATGAGACCAATCTTCTAGGTGATCACCTTTTGAAACAAACCTCTGCTTTTCTGGATGGGCATTTAGTTCCCTTGCTGGTATAGATATGCTCTTGACACAGACATTTTTAAGCATGGTTCAAAAAAAGATCCTTAATAATAACAGAAGATTGTCTCAAGGACTTTGACTATGTTGACATTGTCAAGCTAATTTTGAAAAGATGAAACTTCAATAAACCAAGAACAATATTTGGAAAATTGATTATGCTTTTTAAATTTACTTCTTTCTTCTCATTTGGTGGAAAATATTATCCCATTATTTTAAAAAATCAATGAGTAAGAAACATGAACTCCTAAATCATTAACTGAACCTACATTTATCTAGGGACAATAAACTCAAAGAACATAAACCAGAAAAGTGCAAATCGGTTTTTAAAATACAGTTTTAAATAGCTATCAAATGCAGTGCACGCTCCATAAACTGCAGACGGCTTCCTGAATAAAATATGAGGACATGTAGCTTTGTGACTATCTATCTCAGTTAGTTAAAAAAAAATCCTGAAGAAAATCACTAAATAGGCCATATACTATCTGCAAAAGAATAAACAAAGTAGCCAGGAGTGACAGCGTTTGCTTTTCATGTGGTGGAACTGAGTGCAAATACAAGGCCTAACAAATGTCAGCTCCTCATTTGCAAATGAAGATGTAAAAGGAAATATCGGTGACAGTACATGCAACAGTTCATATTTGAAGTTCGGCACAGTGAACTGACAGCCACAGAGGAGCTGCAGTGGCCTAATCCTTTCTTTCTGCCTTCCAGCAATGATAGTTGAGAAAGGAAGGGGGGTTAATAAATATGTGATGAGGAAAAGCTGGGGAAGAATGGCATATCTTCTCCTCTGCAAGAACTCATCCTCAGAGATAATTAACTAGGTGACAACACACAATGTGTCATTAACAACAGCATTCAAATCATTTCTGGACTTAAATACAGTTTTAAGCCGCTTATCAGATTTTCATTTCTAAATCTATTCAGCTGTCAGGCTTACATCCTGGTTCTTTATTGAAGCTCACATGGGAATCCAAAACCTTCTAATTTTCTATACAGATTCATTTCAGAATCAATTAGAGTTGGTGGCAGCCTTGTCCCTGTGTGCAAAGGGGATTAGCTGGGCACTTGCTCAGCTACCTCTGAATGTACATTCAACCTTCAATGGAGAATGAGCTCCCTGCACACTTACGGAGGACTCTTCAGCCACTGAAAGGCTGTAGACAGCAGATGGCAGATAATCACTCAACAGCCTCCAATTTCGTCAGGGAAGGAAAAGTGATGGTTGAACTCTCTCTTAACACTAGGTAAGAGACCTCTGGGCATTTTAAGCACTTTTACTTTTAAAATAGGGAAATCCAGGGTTGCCCCCCTTTCTCTCGCAAACTTTTAACATCTTTGAGAACTCTGACTCTTCATTCATTTGAGAATCTCTGACTCTTCATTCCACCAATTGATACATCTTCTCCACTTTTCTGCCTCTCATTCCCTATTTGTATCACACAATTTTGCCTAAATCTTTATTCTTTTTGCATGTTACCAAAGTTATGTTTAAGGTTCCTGGGAAAACATTTTAATGTTATTATTTCAGAAGAATTATGTAGCACATCAAATGTAAAAGCAGCCTATATTGATTACTTTATAGAAAAAGTATTTTATTATTGTTAAAATTTTGTCAATTTTAACAAAGATAACATTAAAAATGTATTTAGAACACATAAACATGAATGTTTATTTTTCATTTTTTCCTTTATTTTACTCAAAGTAAGGAACATCATGTAATTTTTGTCCTATTAAAACATTTAATTATACTAATTTTTTAGAAAAATACTAAATTACTCTATGTGCATAATTGAAAAATGAAATTATAAGTTTTTCAATACAAAAACAGAGATCAATGCCCTATGCAATTTAGTGGCTTTCAATTATTTTAGAAATTCCTTCTGGCATTTTCCTTCATACTTCAAATTACTAGTCTTAAATTACTGTTTCTTACTCTTTTTTTTTTTTTTCCTCCAATACTAGGAGTTGGACCCAGGGCCTCATGCTTGCATGCTTTGCAAGTGCTGTACCACTGAGCTGCACCCCTAGCCCATTTTGTTACTTTTAGAGGCAGGGTCTCACTAAGTTATGCAGACTGCCTCTGGTCTCCAACTTGTGATCCTCTTGTCTCTGCCTCCTGAGTTGCTGGGATTACAGGCGTGTGCCACCTTGCCCGGCCATAGTCTTTCAATATTAGTGTCATTTATTAAATTCTCCCTAAGGAATATAATGTTTAAACTCATTCACAGTGGGAATTCACTGACTCTTCTCTTTTGCACCACTTGGTCTTATTGGTCTTAGGCTTCAATAGATATTATATACAGAGACTGGAATATGCCAAAAGGTCGTGCAAACATTGTGTGTTACTCCAGCCCCAACAATATTGTCTTTCTCTATTCCTATGTGTCACTTCTATTTCTCCCATATGTTATGATCCACTCAAGTCTAAGCTCCCTCTGGTTATGAGATTCAGCATTAATTTATTCTACTACTTAGAAAAACAAAATGTTCCTGATTAAATTATGACATAGAATTTTCTTATTGTTTAGAAATTTGTATTATACTTGTTTTTAAAAGCCTTTTAAGATCACTTTGGTGTACACTTTATCATATATTATAATTTTTCTTACAGAAAAAGAAAAGAAATAACCCGGTTTAAATGTAAATAGTGCTCTTATTTTTTTCCTTACTTGTTAATTAAACAATTTACCACCTGAAAGATCTAGGTGTTAAAGTTGTCCAGACATGCTAGTAAGATTAATAACCAATAAAACTATGAGAAGAGAAGATAGGAAGAGAAGATATTCCCATGATATTCTTACTCATAGGAGTAGGAAAGTATTTCCTTCACAAGACTCCAATTGCCCAGGAAATGGCACCAAGAATTAACAAATGGGATTACATGAAACTAAAAAGTTTCTGTACAGCAAAGGAAACAATGAACAGAGTTAAGGGAGAGCATACAGAATGGGAGAGAATCTTTGCATTTATACATTGGACAAAGGACTAATTTCAAGAATATACAAAGAACTTAAGAAAGCATATATCAACACAACAAATACCCAATACATAAGTGGGCAAAGGAAACAAACAGTTCTCAAAGGAAGAAGTTTGAAGGGCCAAGAAACACATGAAAAAAAAAAATTCACGATATCCCTAGCCTTTAGGAAAATGCAAATCAAAACAACATTGAGATTCCATCTCACTCAAGTAAGAGTGGGCAAGGTCAACAAAACAAATAATAACAAATGCTGACAATGATGTGGAGAGAAAGGAGCACTTTTACATTGCTGGTAGGATTGTAAAGTAGTTCAACCATTTTGAAAGTCAAAATGGACATACCTGAGAAAATTAAAAATAGAACTGCTCTTCAACCCAGTGATACCACTCGTGAGAATATATTCAAAGGATGATAAGTCATCATACCACAGGGATACCTGTATTTCCATATTGAATGCAGCACTCTTCACAATTGCAAGGATATGGAACCAGCCAAGTGCATCAATAGAGGAATAGATTTAAAAGTTGTAGTATATACACAAAATAGAATAATGCTCAGCAATGAAAAAGAATGAAATAATGTCATTTGTAGCAAAATGGATGAAACTGGAGAATATCATCCTAAGTGAACAAAACTAGTATTCAAAAGAGAAATACCATTTGTTCTCACTCATATATTAATATCTGGGAGCTAAAGCTAATTTAAAAGAAAAAATAAAAACCATAAAAATACATATATATTTATAGTTTTTATATAGTGTATTATATATACACAAACAGGCTTATCTAAGAAGGGAAAATATAAGTAGAGGCAAAAGCAAGAGACAGAGGTCTACCAGGAGGGAACAAAGATTGTGGAATGAGGGAAGAGGAAGGGAATAAAACAGAGAGTTAAAAAGGAAGAGAAGACAATCTCAAGTTACATGATGCAATTCTATGAATTCATGGGGAAAAAATGGGAATATACCCCTAACTGCATACAATTTTTATCACATATTAATCAGTGTCTCAAAATTATGTAAGTTGATGAAAGTATAACCCAAAAGGATGTAATAGGTGCACAATGGAAAGAGCAAAAGCCTTATTGCTCTGTACCCTACTAACATTTATTAATTAAGAAAAAAGATAAATACCACATTCCTTAATGTGTAGACAAAGGCAACTATGCCAGAAATGATGCTTGATTAAGAGCTCTTGAAAGATTTTATTGAAGATTATGAAGGTGCATTATCATTTCAAAGATCTTAAAATAATAAAAACACATCAAATGATTTAATAAAATAATAATCAAGGAGCAGGAAAATGAAAATACGTTCTTACACCCTTGAGACCACTAAATATTTAAAGATTCTAATAAGTTTAAGAATCCAGAGAGCTAAGGAATTTTTAATTGGTTAAATGCACTGTTTTAATTGCACAGTATTTTACTATTGTTGTTAGATGCCTTTGAATCAGTGTACAATTCATAATGAGCCTATGTACAACAGGCAAAACAGTGTTGTTAGTACCTCTCTACTGTTCATAGGGTTTTCAATGGCTGATTGTTTGTTGGGAGTGGGCTGCTGGGTTCTTCTCCCAAGCCTACAGCACCTGGTGTTCCCAGGAGGTCCCCATCCAAGTACTAACTAGGTCTAACCCTGCTTAGCTTCCAAGATCTGATGGAATAAGATGCCACAATGGTATGACTGCAGGCAGTTTAGATTTAATAACTTCATTTTCATGTTGATTAACTTTCTCTTTGTCATCCAAAAGCTCTTCCTTCATGATTCTCCAACAGAAATTTAAAACTCAACTTAGTGCATACTAATATCTCCAGAATTTTTAAGTCCCTTTTGAAGACTTACCTAGTTGAAGGTGGAAATACTGTTTTCATTAGGTTATTTTTTACTGTCCTTAGATATTTCCCTTTAAATTATTTTGTAGATCATGTTTCTAGGGTTTTATATCTTTTTCTTTCCTCACGTATGGAACATATCTTCCAGATATTTGTTGAGAAAGTATATATGTGACGAATATTTTTTCAATCATATTTGATATTGTGGCCAGATATAAAGCATTTGAATAAATATCATGTTATTTTAAAATTAAAATTGTATTACCTCTGTTACATTCTATTCCTAAAGAAATATTCTCTAGCATTCTAATGACAAAATTATTTTCATATTTTATATATGAACTCATTTATTCTTTACAAAAGTTCTTTACAAAACTTTTTATGCCTGAAAGATATCCAATGTTATATTTGGATATGTACTTTATTTATTACTGAGCCCCTTAAAATACTGAAATATTAGTTCTTGGAAATTATTTTTTATTTGTTAATTTCTCGTCTTGTTGTCTATTCCTAAAGAAATATTCTCTAGCATTC